>JACEII010000007.1:5113561-5207957 GCA_014332785.1 Antheraea mylitta | reverse complement strand
ATATACCACAGACAAGCGAATAATTTCAACATAGATTATATCTAACAAAAAAGCATTGACAAATTATCTATCTAATCTTCCTCATGAATCACTTTATCTACTCGTGAAAACTGCATGAAAATCCATTCAGTCGTTTTTGAATTTATCGCGAACAGACACACATACGTGACAGAGTGCATTCTTCTATAATATACAGGTAGTGACATGCTACCTTATATTTTCTTTATGAAAATCACTGGATACCTGTCCTTTAAGGATCTCACAATTGTTTCATTTTCAGGTGTTGTCATGTTCTCAAATGTTATATGCAGTCGGGCAAGGTGCGTTAGCGGTGGAATGTTGTTCAAACAATAAAGAGATATTAGCAATGTTGGCGCCGTTCAACCATCCCGAGACGTACTGTCGAGTACTGGCAGAGAGAAGTTTCCTGAAAACACTAGGTGAATATGATAATTGCTTTAGAAAAAATAGTTTTTTTATTTCTATCGTGGTTAAGTATTGTGACTAATATAAGAAAATATGTAGTCCGGTGATGCCGTTCAGGTCTTACTAGGCCAATAGTGTAGTCAGTTCGAAAAAAGGCGTGTAAATATTGCTAAAATATTGTGTATTTTTTTTTTCTCGAACTGACTACGCTATTGGCCTTTACAGCTTCACCGGACTACTAAACGTAATATTGTGGTTCAAAGTCACTCTTAGTCTCACAAGTAGTACTAGCGTAGCTATCATTAGTAGTGTCGATCTGCGAATGAGCGCATTTCGTTTGCGTGACTTACCGTGGGCTCGGGATGGCAATACAGGTAAAGTTTTGCAAAGAATATTGTAATCTACAAATTATGTAGTTCCAGGGTTTTTTTAAATTATTACATTGTTAAATTATGATACCATATATAGTATTATTAAGTCAAAGAGATCTTTTGTTTTTCTCTGTTATTAATTCTTAATCTAATTCCTGTACTGTTATAGATAATTATACTTAACTGCGTTGAAGGATGAGTTAAAAAAAAAACATTTTCATCAGAATTACATAAGAAGAAACTTCGCAAAATTTTTGTTGCCTGTCTGTCTTAGAAATGGTGTTATATGCCATTTTTGGTCTATACTTAAATTATTTTTGCTAATTTCATATGTGTACTTTACATGCCATATGTCAATATTGTTCAGGTGGTGGATGCAGCGCCCCCGTCGGCGTATCAACAAAACTAAAAGAACACAAACCACACGAACTGACCATAACCGGAGCAGTATGGAGTTTGGATGGAACAACAAAATTAATTGAAACGTTGGACGAGACATTTGTCCAAATAAAAAAATCTAAAAAGCACAAACTCAGCCCGACAGACGAGACGGATTATAAGAAGATAAAAATAGAAGATGCAAACGGCCAAACTCATTCCCAGGATGAGAATCCGATCGAAGTACTTAATAGGAAGATTAGTGAAAAGGCTGGCAACTTAAACTGTGAGGATTCGGGGAATGGGAATTTAGAATCGGGGGAGAGTTCTATCTTCTGTGGTCTCATTTCGAACCCTAACGTGCCTTATGACGTAATAGTGAAGTGTGAAGACATTGGCAGACGTTTGGCCAACGTGTTAATCTCGAAAGGTGCATTGGAAGTTATGAAAGTAACGCAGGATCTGATAAGAAACACGGCGAATAAAAGTTCATGATTTTGTTTTAAAATTTAACCCGTCATTGGTATGGGTTGTGGGAAATGGTTTTTGAAGAAGTTAGTCAAAAGCACCAATTAGCGTTTATATTGTAAATTATAAGTGGTCTATAGACAATACTGAAGACCATTAAATGGGTATAACTAACACTGACATAGAATATACAATGCATTGAACCATATATTAAAAATATTTGGTTGATTGGTTTATATTATCAGAAGGACTGAACAATTTAGAGCCTAATTATTTTATATAGGCCAGATGGTCTATAGTTTTTCGGTGGGTATGGTTAACACTGACATAAAATATATAATATTTCAAAACATAAATTAATAATATATATTAT
This sequence comes from Antheraea mylitta, assembly GCA_014332785.1. Taxonomy (NCBI): domain Eukaryota; kingdom Metazoa; phylum Arthropoda; class Insecta; order Lepidoptera; family Saturniidae; genus Antheraea; species Antheraea mylitta. Next base: position 5,205,941 of record JACEII010000007.1, on the reverse strand, counting down.
TTGTTTCATTAATGTATGTTATCAAAAGAACTGACAAATTTAGAGCCTAATTTTTTTCTATAGACTAACTGGCCTATAGAAAATAATTAATTTCTTTGGTGGGTATAACTAACAATGACATAAAATATATAATACATTGAAATATATATTACAAATTAATACTTAATGGATGTTCGTTGTATATTATCAAAATGACTGAAACACTTAGAGCTTTGGCTCTATAGTATAAATATATATTTTCTATAGACCGACCAGTCTATAGTTAATAATTAAACCCACTAGTGGTTATAACTGACACGGACATAAAATTTACAGTACCTAAAAAAACAATTAGAAATGAACATTAATTGTTAGATCGACATATCCAAAAGGACTGGAAAAACTTTTGCAAACTTAGAGCCTAATTATCTTCTATAGGCTATCTGGCCTATAGAAAATAATTAAGTCCATCTGTGTGTATAATTGATATTGACACAGAATATCTATAGTACTTTTAAAAATTGTATATAAATTGGTTGTTTGATGTATACATCCAAAAGTACTGAAAATAACTTATATATTTTATAATTGTCGTTTTTTATCGTTTATATAATTATTAAATTACCTCGTAATAAGTAATATTATATAAACGATAAAAAACGACAATTATAAAATATATAAGTTATTTTCAGTACTTTTGGATGTATACATCAAACAACCAATTTATATACAATTTTTAAAAGTACTATAGATATTCTGTGTCAATATCAATTATACACACAGATGGACTTAATTATTACAGTCGAGGTAATTTAATAAGTCGGTTTTGACACTCTGCATAAATTTTGAAAAAATAACTCCTTGATTTACTAGGTTTTTCTCGTGGCTTTACTTACCTTAATATACGTTTCATGACAGTCGATGAGGATTTTCTCTCCACCTTAAAAAAGAGTTTCATGTACAATTGGTAAAAGGTATTGGTAAAATGTATGTTGTATGTATGTAAAATAAGATTTATATCTGAATTATTTTTCTCTGAACATAATTATATAACGCAGGTAAGACTTTACCATTTAATTAAGCACCTATTCACTAGTTTAAATACTAATGGTTGCGAAAAAGGTTGTTAAATGTAGTCCGGTGAAGCTGTTAAGATCTTGCTAGGTCAATAGTGTAGTCAGTTCGAAAAAAAAGGTGTCTCGTGTGACGTATTAAATTCTCGCGATTATAAAATATAATATATGTATTTACCTCGCATTGCCACTGTTGTACTGACACATAAAGACATTGAATTTTCAGTTATATTTCCTTGTTTGCACAAATGTTTTATTGAACAATTTGTTTTATTCTTACCGTTAATCAATGGAAAGGTGTTGTAGAAACTTAGATATTTTAATATATTGGGTTATTATATTATTGTTGATTAATTTGTTTTTTTTTGAGTTCTGATACTACATTTTCTCATAATATATCTACAACAAATACTCTTTAAACGCGTTCTTTATGCTGTAAAACTATATATTCATGCATTTAAGAGTGATGATTTCGATTAGAACTGCATACTATAATTTGAGGTTAAGGGCGAATTTTTTTTAATGTTTTTTTTTTTTTAATATCCATAATTAAACCTATTACTATATATTATGAAACAAAGTCCTCTGCTAAGGATATATGTTTGCGATAAACTTGAAAACTGGTGAATGGATTTCCATGCAAGTTTCACCTGTAGATAAAGTGGTTCATGACGAAGGTTTAAGTATATGATTTGTCAGGGTTTTTTGGCCAAGGCCGAGACACACGGTAAACACACTAAACCTAGAGAATACTGACTCTCAAATGCAGCTGCCAGAATATACTAATTTCATTTTTTTTTTATATATCATAAGAGGCAAATTAACTAGTGGATCACCAAGTGGTAAGTAATCACCGCTGTCGCAAGTGCGTTGCCAGTCTGTATTTGGTGGAATGGGACCCTCCGGCGCTCTCACTGATCAAACGAAACGCAACAATGCAAGCACTGTTACTTCGTCGTTGTTTCTGTGGGTCGGGTGGTACTACCCCGGGCGAGCCGACCCATTCATGCTGAAACCAGTAATAGTTTCAATGTAGCTCTATCATCTCCCAATCTTGAGGGTGATTGCTAGCAGATTGGACTTAGAGAAAGCACCATGCTATTATGTTTTCATTCTTGTAACTCTCCGGCTCATTGCAAGCATTTGAATCTAACGTATAACGCAATGTCAGTACGCTCCGTATTAAGCCATGATCGCTTATCCAGTTTTCTAAATCTATACTAATATATAAATCTGAAAAGTTTGTTACATTGAACGCGCTCATCTCAGGAACTACCGGTCGAATTTGTAAAATTCTTTCAGTGTTAGATTCGAGGAATGCTGTATGTTATATATCATCACACAAAGACTGATAGGAGCGAGCACCAAGGAAGAATATTTCAAAATCCAGACCTTTTTTTCCATTTCAAAGCTTTCGCTGCGTGTTGCGTTGTATACGTTGCCATGGTAACGTGGAAGTTTATATCGCAAACATTTTCAAAGTTTATTCTACTTTAGTTTTGTTTCTAATTTTTGATTTGTAATTTATTACATATTATAAAGAGTACATGGGCGACCGAGCCTAGCTCGGTTCTTTAAAAAACATTGTTAAATTAAAATAAACTGTTAGGTTTGCCTTATAAAATTAACATTTTTGTACAAAAAAAAAAATAAAAATATATATCTATTCTGCTATCACTCCGATTCGAACTGGGGTTACACGGATTTTCGAAGCAACCGATTTCCATCTGAGCTATTTTTATTTTGACAGCGGCGGCGAAATTTACCTTCATATTCTAGCTATATTTTATCATTGCTTGGAAACTTAGGTTATAAAGTTTTCTATGAATAAAATCTAGCTAGATCGATTTATCGTCCCCGAAGCTACCTACATACTAAGTTTCACGGAAATAGATGACGCCGTTTCCGAGATCCTGAATATATAAAAATATACAAGAATTGCTCGTTTAAAGGTATTAAATAGATGAAGTGTGTGTACGTATGTAACATTCAAATAACAACTCTTTGGTGAAAGGATAGGGCTACAAAACATTTTTTTTTTAATCTTGCCTGTTTGTTTGTTCCGGGTAATCTCCGAAACACTGGACTTAAATAAAAAGTGACTGATAAAATCATCTCAATATGTTAAATTCATTTACTTATCTACTTTTCTCTCGTACTTTATTGGCGTCATCATTAAAACTACAATATTTTTTATAGAGTGAACAGATTGTAATGAAATCAAATGTTACTCGGAAGCTACGCTTTATGATTTTCTTGGTGAAGATTTATCGTGAAAGCAGTACTTTAGCAGTGATACGTGTTCAAACAGACAGACAGACATTTCTCAAAATGTATCTATTACTTCAGGATACTGCACAATTTTTTATCACAAAACTAGACAAAGTACAGACACTACAAATGTACATTCTTATTATATACATATACAGAATAGAAGATAGTATAGAAAAAGAAACAAACATACATTTCAATACTTTTAATCACAAAGTCTCAAAACTCTCAAGCATACTTAATCGGTTTTGAACACAAAACAAAAACCTAACATAAACTAAGAAATACCTACTACATCGAACAATCTATTACCGTCACAATGTCAACGTACATTTTTAACAATGGCGATTTAACGCAAGCACATTCACTTATCACAGCCAAATGCACTTTCAAAGAAAAAAAAATATCTAAAATATTTTTAAAAGACCTTTAAATTATTCAAGAAAATCGGAAACAATTATTTAGGAAAATTTAACATTATTGGTACAAACTATAAGGAACATAATTCAAAACAAGGCTTCAATGAAACTTAACTATTTTTTTTAAATAAAAGTGAGACAAGAATCAATAAAGAAAAAAACCCTTAGCAAGTTCAAATGAGAAAGAATATTATATTTCTATTTGACTGAAAATTATTTATTCAACATCCTCATCTTGCATCACGTTGCTAGCTTTCATCGAAGCTCGGAGCCGTTCCGAGACTTCTGGAAGCTTCTTCAGCAGAAGGTGGAAGATCGGCGCTGGCATGGTTTGTTGAAGCACCTGTAAAGAAGAATTATTAACAATTTAATGCTTAAATTAAAGGTGGTGGAGCCACGCTAAAACTCTTATTGGTTTCAGCATAAATAGGTCGGCTCGTCCGGGGTAGCTCCACCCTCTCACAGAAAACCAACGTGAAGTAACAGTACTTGCATTGTTGCGTTTCGTTTGGTCAGAGAGAGCACCGGAAACCCATCTCCTCTCCCCTCTCCCCACCTCTCTCTTCCACTCTACTCTAACCCCTCGCCCTTTTTCTCCATTCTCCCAAACACAGGTTGGCAACGCACTTGCGACTCTTCTGGGGTTGCTGGTGTCTATGGACGGCGTTGATAGCAATTGTCGCCTGGACAACAACCACTCTTTAGAATTCGTTAAATATTTGGTCACTTTCATACAGAAATATACGTCAGTATTAAAAATATTTCCTGAATAATCATTCTGTATGTATTGAAGCCTTAAAATAACGAAAAACTAATTAGGACGATATAAAACAGATTTATCACTTACACTAAGCAGTTGCTGTGTTTGCCCACAAACAGCTACGGCCTGGCCGAGATGTTCCACTCCTGCTTCCAGATCACCGCTAGCCAGGAGCTCTTCACCGAGCTGGATCTGTGTACAATTTTGTATGTCTTTTTTCTCAGAATTGTTTAATTATTACATCAACCTGAAGGAAACCCATAAGGCCTCTTCCTTAAGTTTTTTCTTCAATCCTACACACTTTTTTATTATTCTTCTGAAAATAATCTTATCAATACACATGCACTGTATTAAATTTATCTATACTAATATTATAAACAGGTAAAGTTTGTGAGTTTGTGGCGTTGTAGGGAGTAATCTCAGTACCTACTGGTCCGATTTGAAAGATTCTTTCAGTGTTATATAGCTCATTTATCGAGGGTGCCTATCTATATCACCACGCTAAAACTAATAGGAGCGGAGCACCAATGAAGAATGTTTCAAAATCAGTTGTTTTTTTCTCGAGACCTTCCGATGCCTGTTAGCATTAGCCCAAAGTAACTATTCCACGCGAACAAAGTCGCGGGCATTAATAAACTTTTATTTTAGAATAAATTAATTTGTTTTTAATCATTAGCAGTTGAGGGTTCTGGTTCCATAGCTGAGTCAGTTAAAATGTTGGTGACAATTGACGGCTTGAGTGCAAAGAGTTAATTTTATAGTAGAAACATCGAGAATAATCAAGAAGCAAATTGTATAATGCCAAGAAGTACTAACCTATCTTAGGTAAGGAAGAAACCCTACATATTAAGTCCTTTGCCATGTGTCTCTCTGTCTCTCCCTTAAATAAATTCAAACTACTCAATAGATTTTTATTGGTTTTCATCAGTAGGTATAGTAATTTATGAGGAATGTTTAAGTATATAACTTGTCAAGGGTATTTAAATATCAGGGGGGGAAATGTCTGCAGGCCACTAATATTTATATAAATGATAGATTTGATAACATGATCTGTGAGGATATAGTCAGGTAAAGCTGTTAAGACCTTGCTAGGTCAATAGCGTAGTCAGTTCTAGAAAAAAAAAACATGATTTGTTGCTTAGACTTTTCTGAAGTCTCATTTCAATAACACAAATTGTTGATGTTGACGCGGATTACAACAAGTGAGTTTCCGAACGAAGAAGCGTCCTTTCCTCCCTCTCCTCTCCTCTCAAAATTCAAAGTGCAATTAACGCTCGAACGGTGCCGTGGTCGTGACGCAAAACGCAACAACGCAATAATCGCATTAAAAATCTGGAGTCTCCAATAGTTCTGTGAACTTTTATAAACCTAATTCATATCTAAACATAATAACGACGCGAGTGAGGTGATAAAGGAATTCAAACGCGCATCAAGATCGGTGAGTCCAAATATCCGACTCGAAGGACCATTTTTGGGGGATGTGATGCGTAAAAATAGGTGCTGGTTCAGCGGGAGGATATTTGAACTCACCAATCTTGATGCGGCTTTGAATTCCTTTATCACCTCACTCGCGTCATTATTATGATTTGATATGAATTAGGTTTATATACAATAATATATATAAGAAATGAAATTACCTGTTGCAGAAAGAATCTCTGCATAGCCTCATGGTCACTCATATCGGGCAATGGCCCACCCAATGTGCGGGATCTAGAAACATTCTGTTGTGCATTCTGTCTGCCTGGAAATAATAAAATTCAAACAAACATCAGCAAAGACAACAATCCATTGACATTACCAGTATTAAAACAAATAAAGTTCCTAATCACACTGTAGGGATTTGAGGAATGGGGGCTAGATGAAAAAAGTGTAAGAATTTATTTCACAAATCTTTCTACATTGTAGCTAGTTAGACACCTGCTCCTACTCCCTTACTAGCTGTGTGCAAACACTTTTGTTCGTTAATAAAACCCTTGTTAATGATCAAACTACATTTAAAATACACACACATTATAGATATATTAATTTATACTAATATTATAAAGAGGTAAAGTTTGTGACATTGTAGGAGGATCTCAGGATCTACTGGTCCGATTAGAAAAATTATTTCAGTGTCATATAGTTCATTTATCGAGGAAGGTTTATATGCTATATATTATCACACTAAGACCAATAGGAGCGGTGCACTGATGAATAATGTTTCAAAATTGGGGTTCCTCTTCCCTTGAGAGCTTCCGCTACATGTTAGCGTTATTCCAAGGGAACTATTCCACACTGACGAAGTCACGGACAGAGGCTATTTGATTAATAGACCAAAAAACAATCAGCTGAACAGAGAAATATAAATAACAAATATATTATTATTGATTCATTTTGGGCTTGTTATTAATTATTAAGTCATTAGCCTATGTGGATAATTGTAAAGAGTTCTAACCCTCATATTTAACTATACACCCTAGATGTCTTAGCTTCTGTCGAAGAGGATGTTCGCAATTTTGGAAGACTTTGAAGAGGAACTTGTCTGAAAGGAATTGCCTGCATAGATATAGAGGGGATCCATGCATTTCTCTTGCAGAGAATGTATGGGCGAGGATTTCATGGCCCATAAACTAATGCGAAGGCATTTTGATTATATTTTCGAAAGTGTCTCAGAGGATCCTTTATTACTGGGATTTAAGAGAAATGCTCCGTAGTCATGATGGCTGCAGATGATTGTGTTGTAAAGCATTTTTTGGGAAAAAGCGTGAGCTCCCCACCGAGCTCCAGATAATGATCGCAGGATATTGATGTTCTTCTCACATTTACTAGAGTTCATCCTCACGCGAAAACCCAGACAGTTTAGCATCCAGCAAAATGCCTAGAAATTTAATCTTAGTACCTGGGGAATATCATTTTCACACACTTATTCAGGTTAATATATAGCCTATGATACTCACACATAAAGTAGCTTTTTATTATTAAAAGAATTTTCAAAATCGTTTAGTCATTCCTGCATTACCCCCTGCAAGTACAACCTCACAAACTTTACCTCTTTAAATATTACTATAGATTATATATAGTGTTGATCAAAATACTGTTTTTTTTTTTTTATTTTAAATTATGAATTGAATTTAAATTATGACGGCGAAACTGTTTCGGGTCGGGTTAACGTAACCCTGAGGAAACCGGGCTCGAAACTTTACCTCTTTAAATATTACTATAGATTATATATAGTGTTGATCAAAATACTGTTTTTTTTTTTAATTTGATTAACCTGGATACTAGCTTTGGGATAGATTGGTCCCAGCGCGCTTTTTTAAAAATTTTTAAATTTCCCGCCATCGGCAAAGACATTTAGTACATGTACCATATGAGTCTATAAATCTATGGTCACAATAATATATTTAATTATATTCAGATTATATATGGTTTTTATATTATCATGTATTTGATATTATTTTCATAAAAATTATATCTAATTTAAAGTATATTTCGTTTTTTTTTTTGTTATGATCGATAAAATATTGTATATTTTCTTGAAATAAGTTTTATATGAAATAAGGAGAGAGAATAATAGTAAAGTTAATTGGCTAAAAACTATTGTTACCATATTCATTTGTCTAAATTATTCAATATTTAGTTTGATATATTCATATTGTAATAGTTTAATGTATATTTAGTTCAGTATTTAATGTAAAATATTTTTTCTAACCTAAAAGTATAAATACAATAGCTAAGTTGGACATTTCGTGGTTTAGTACAAAAAATAGTTCTTAAAAATTAAATAATAATGTAATAATACATTTTGCATAATAATTGGAATTTTACATTACATCATTTATAATTATTCAAATCTTGTAATAAATCCAGTATTTTTTTAAACCTTATACTGCCAAACTTTGCTAATCTTTGCATCATAAGGTCTATTTTCGTTTGTATGGCGCTTAAATCTTTATGGTTTTTCACTAATACAGGTGTTAAATACAAATATGTGAAATATTTTATACGCATATGTATATATGCTAGCATAGTCTGCAATGTAGGGGTTGCAAAGGACACCATGGTTTTACTACATTGCACACGTAATTGTAGAGTTACACAATACATCGTGACAATAACTCGGTCATACGTGCACAAATAAAGAATTTAAACGGTGTGTTGAAACATAAATACATTTATTATTAACACCTACATAATACATTATAAAACTTGTTATAGGTTATAAAATAATAATTTCGTATCCTATCAATATATTGAAATTGCTATTTGTGTTGATTGAAATGTTGTTTTGTACATTTTTTAATCAATAAGGTTGAAAAATTAAAAATTTCTTACGTTCTCTCAGCTTCTTTTTGAATAAGGGATCCTTACGTCTTTGTTGGTCAAAGTATACACAGTATCCTAAAAAAAGAGTACCGGCTATTCCAACAGCAATTCCTAATGTAGTGCGTGTTATCTCCATCATTTTAATTTTACTTTCGAATGATTGTAGACACGCAGTATTAAGTATTTACTTTTACTAGTAAAACCTAAAATTCTCCATTTATGAATACTAAAAATGAGGTAAATTTGTAATGTTGCCAGAATCGGTAATTGACAAGCATGGATTTTAAAATTGATACAGCTTTTTTTTATTTGTTTATATAACACGACGATTTTAATAATACTGCCGATAATGAACCACCATAGATACCTTCGGACCTTATGGGTCTTTTCATCTTTTGTAATATCACTCTGGAGACATTACAATATGTCTGTTGTTTTTTTCATTTTATTTTTAGCAACCAGTCTTCCAGTAAACTATTAAGTGTGTAACGACATTACAAGTTTCTTCATATAATTTCAATGAAACAATAAGGTGATGGCTGTCATGTTAGAATTTTCCTGGGAGTTTTATGGCATGTCAGAATCCATGCTGCGTGGTATTATTTCCGATTCACTTCACTTGTGTACTACATGGAATAGAGTCTATTCTTTACTCCACGTGTGTACTATAATCAAACTATATTAAGTAAAGCACCACCAACACTACGCAATATAGAGCCAAATAACACAAGATTATGGATAAAATATAAAGTCCACTACATGGCATTCGAATATCCCGCCAAAGACTCTTGTTCTTTGTTATTTCAATATTTGTATATTTCAGCGTATTGTTTCTCAATTCACATTTTATTCTAAGTGTGTATAATGACTTCATGATAATAGTATGATTGAAATAAAGATTTCATAATTTAAGAAGCGATAGAATTTGTATAAATTATAGCAAGGTACTTTATTTGTATTGGTAAATGTTTAGATGCTGTTTGTTTTATAAGTAATGATATTTAGCAAAGCAATATTATCATAATATTATGCACTGAGTGTTATTTATCCTAGCACATATTATTTCAATCTGTCTATAGACGCCGCTTTAGAGAAATACCATATATATTTATATTCCTCCGATATGTATTGTCTCTTCATTCGATACTTTAAGTGTAAATTTAATTATATGACGAATCAGAGGTTTTAATAACTATCAACTGGTTTATTTAATTTGAGTTTAAAAATAAATATAGAAAACATTTTAAAGATTTATTTTTCAAATAATTATCTCTAGTGTTGCTATTACAAAATTCTTCGTACACATGATTGTATTGTAGATTTCTAGTATTTCAGTCTTAATAATTGTTTAAACTCTATTTATGTCGAAGGATCCTTGCAAGAGATTCGCTTGTGATATACAGAGATGCCTTGTTGGTAAGTTTATCCAAAGAATTATAATTATAAATCGTCATAGCGACAGCCGACATAAAATCAGTCGCCATCTTTGCTTCAATCCTTCAATCGGTTCCGCGGATTTGCGGGCGTTTCATCGCCTTTTTCAATGTTTTACCAAAATAAATCGTTACGGCTCCTGACAAAGGTCAAATAAAAAGTTTCCAGTGATATTCGTAATAGTTCTGTGTAAAAATGAGCTTTTTCGGGTTTGGACAGACTGCGGATATTGAAATTGTATTTGATGATGCTGACAAGAGGAAGGTAGCCGAAGTGAAATCTGATGACGGTAAAAAAGAAAAGTTATTACTTTATTATGACGGCGAAACTGTTTCGGGTCGGGTTAACGTAACCCTGAGGAAACCGGGCTCGAAACTCGAACATCAAGGTATCAAGGTCGAACTGATAGGTCAAATCGAATTATTCTACGACAGAGGTAATCACCATGAATTTATATCATTGGTCAAAGAGCTGGCGCGTCCTGGCGACCTCCTCCAGCACACTTCGTACCCGTTCGAATTTGCGAACGTTGAAAAACCCTACGAGGTATATACTGGTGCTAACGTCCGGTTACGGTACTTCCTGCGAGCAACGATAGTTCGCAGGCTCACTGACATAGTAAAAGAGGTAGATATCGCCGTCCACACACTGTGCAGCTATCCCGATGTATTAAATTCGATAAAAATGGAAGTTGGCATCGAAGATTGCCTGCACATAGAATTTGAATACAACAAATCAAAATATCACCTCAAAGATGTGATTGTAGGTAAAATTTACTTTTTGCTTGTACGTATAAAGATAAAACACATGGAAATATCAATTATTAAGAGGGAAACAACTGGTTCAGGTCCCAATACATTCACAGAGAACGAAACTGTGGCTAAATATGAGATTATGGATGGAGCACCTGTTAGAGGAGAGAGTATTCCTATCAGGGTGTTCTTAGCCGGTTATGATTTAACACCCACAATGAGAGATATAAACAATAAGTTCTCTGTAAGATATTATTTAAATCTGGTATTAATGGATACTGAAGACCGTCGCTATTTCAAACAACAAGAAGTTACTTTGTGGAGGAAGAGTGATAAATCTAGACTGCCGTTGCATAATGCTCACCATCCCATGACACTCTCGCATCCTATGAACCCTATGCTAAGACAGCCGAGTGCCTCAAGTGAAGATATCTCAGCAAGAACTGCTTCTCCTTCCAATCCAGAAAATGTTATGCAAAGATCAATCTCACCTTCAATACCTGATGTAGATAAACAAAATGGACCTGCACCAATGGAGCAGGAGCCTGAAATTATAACAGAGAAATTAACAAACACACATATCGAAAATAATCAAGAGATATCTGTGGATGACCTTCAAGAGGAACCTCCAGTAGTGGAGAAATCAGTGATAGCTGAGAAACCATTAATAACTGACAAACCAATGGTAGCTGAGAAACCAACAATAGTTGAGAAACCGATGATAGCTGAGAGACCATCAGTAGCCGAAAAACCATTAATAGCAGAAAAACCAGTTGTAAACCGACCAGATAATGAAGCGAGTTTAAGTCAATAGCCTAAATACCCTTGCGCAGTCGACACGATAAGCGCTAACTATATAAACCATATGGTTTCATACTCTAAAAGTTGTGTATGAAATGTCCAGTTGATGTACCAACATTTAATGCAAAATTTATAATGATATGAGACTGTTGTATCATACTTTTTCTTTAGTTCATGTATACAAAACTTTGTATTGAGAATACCTGTTTAAAACTGTGGCAGGATTACATTCAGTGTCACCTTTTCAATTTATTCCAAATTGGTTTACTCTTTGGAGTATATTTGTCATCTTCAATCTATGTTAAATATATGAAAAACTTAATATAGTTTAAATGTAACATGAATCAATAAAATGTGTGTTACATTAAAGATTACAAAAAAAAAACTATAAAAACTTGAATATTTATTTAAATACTTGGCTTGAAATGTGTAAATAAAGAACCTAAGAAATAAAATATATATATACATTCAGATATTCCAGCCAGTAATAGTTTTATAAAGAAGTCAAAACATGTCATATTTAAGTTGAACTCTGATTATTGATCTGAATAATTAGAATTAATGCATTTATGTCTACATTTATGGAATTGTGGACATTAATTATTTAATCGGATGACAATAATATCATTCTTCTGGTAGGTGACACTAATAAGACACAAATATAACTAGCCCAAATTAGATTTATCATTAAAATGTTGGTGCATTCGTTATGCTTATTATCAACAAGCAATGTTTTTTTTGTAATCTAATAAAAAAATGATATTGTTTTGTCAATAATATAAATCAGAATCTAATATTGGTGTGCATAGCACTGAAGTATGTAGCTCTCTGTTACAGTCCAGATTTAGAAACATCCTTATATGTTTGTGTTCAACAAATCAATTATTGTTGTAAACTTAACATAGTTGTATGATCCTGTATGTAATTTACAAGTCTTATGCCCGGTTTCTGAAGTACTTTAACTGTAGTTTATCTGTTCAATAGGGTTTTCGGTACGATAACTTGTCAAATTGCATTTCTGAACACACAAGCATACAATAAATGTCAATACAGGCCATTTGAAAGTTAATCTTATGGATAACTTTGTTGAGTCAATAACTATTGCTAGTTTAACCGAGTGTCTCAGAAACCAGGTGTTAGTAAGTTTAAATAGCTACATTACATATTACTATTTAAATAAAATGGTGAGTGAATTCATGATAACTGGTAATCATAAAATATGAAATTGTAGATAACTTATCAGAACCACAACAAATGTGTATATCCTTTTGGATAACTTTTTTTTTTTTTTTCATTATCTTTTTCAAATAAACGCCTTTTTTAGAGATTAATTTATAAAAACTAGTAAAATGCTGGAGCTATGCTCAATAAATTACTGCATTCATTAGGGACAATTTCTAGAGGCTACAAACACGATTGTTTTTCAGAAGATTATATAAAATGGTGTATTACAATGAAATGTAATTTGTCTGTAGACTTTGGGATTTATTATGCTATAGATAGTCTAATGAAATATTAAATATAAATAAAAATTATATGAAAATTCAAGATTACCTAAAGTCGATGAAATTTTATGTATAATAATGTGGTCACATCCTTCCCATAAATGATAACGATTCCATAATGAACTCATGCTTTTGTTATATAACTTTATAATAATTCACAATATTTGAAATATCATACAATGTAATTGATTTTGTTGTAGTTGGAATGTGTAGTTATCCTGTATGGAATATTTTTATTTCATTTTTTTTATTCCATTGCAAATTATGTATATTTGAATGTACTTGTCTGACACTTTGAAAGTAATTATTAGTTAAATTATTATAGAGGAAGGATGCATACATTTAAATTTTTAACAAAATCAAATCACTGTGTATTGTAATAAGCATGAATTTCTTCTAATTATTCCATCTACCTTAGTGTATATGAGAAGCAATATGTTTTAGTAGCTAATGTTGATAATTGTAAAATAATATATATATATATCTAGATATAGTAGATATTTGAATAAAAAATATATAGGGAACCTAACATGGTTTTTAAAGATTACAATAAAAGTTGTATTCATTTGGTAAACTGTTTTTATGTATTTGTATTTATGAGGCCATTGCTTCGGTCAAATAAGAGAATCAAATTAATAGTTTAGCAGCTTAATATTTTATTTCATAGAATTAATTTTAAACAGACAATTATTTGTTTTAATAATAACAGCTATATAGTTTGTAATGATTGCTTTTTGGCATTTATGTGAGAAAAATATGTTTCTTTGCTAATTGCTTGCCTAAACACAAAATCGATTCTTGATGCATTATGTTATGTGAAATGATTTATTCTTAGCATGTTTTAAACAGGACAATCATATTTACTGACATATTTTTTGTAGTATTGGTGCCATTCAAGAGAACTACACGATATGTGAAATTGGTAATTGCATATTAATCTTTATGTTGCAAATATGACCTAACGTAACTGAACTGAGACGGGAAAATTGAGAAAAATAATCGGTTAGGTTAAAGATGCAAAACAAAGACAGCGCGATGCGGCCGCGGTAGTGGTCGGCGTGCGCATTGCAGTGGCTTTAATACGAATGTACCGTGAAATTGATATATTTGTAAACTTCAATTTAGATTGTGTATTTTTGTGTTGTGTCATCAATTGAATATGTCATGATATTTTGGAACGAACCCGTAACAACTGAAATAATTGATTGATATATTGGTTATTAATGATCAAATGATGAAATTTTAAAATGAATATGCCCCCACGCAATGAAACTAATTTTTTTAACATAAAAATGAATCTAATGAGACTAGACATGTGTAGAATATAGTGTACTAATTTTATTAAGGCATAATTATTTAAGTTTAAAACACAGGCTGTGGTGTGAACCACTTCTAATAAGTTTTAATCCAATTCATATATCATTATTAGGGCGTTTAAAAAAAAAATCATTTTTCCTCGGAACCACGCTCAAAAGTTTCGTTTTAATGCCAAAATAGGCCTCTGAAAATATGACCCCTAATATTAATATTTAGGTTGTCCGCATCGCACTTTTCGATTTCCCATAAGAATAACACAGCAAAAAAGGTTTTTTTTTCTTTTGATTTATATCTATCTAATACCTTTAAACGAGCAATTCTTGTATATTTTTATATTTGTATATATTCATGATCTCGCAAATTGCGTCATCTATTTCCGTGAAATTTAGTATGTAGGTAGTTTTGGGGACGATAAATTGATCTAGCTAGATTTAATTCATAGAAAACTTTTTTTTACTAAGATTTCAATCAAAAATGTTTTTTAAAGAACCGAGCTAGGCTCGGTCGCCCAGGTACTAACTAATGAACGATATATCGTATTGCAATGCAATAACGTTTGACTGAGTTGATTTATCTAAAATTGACTTCAGACCATTTTTGTAGAACGTTTAATTATCTACAATAATGAAGAATGGGTATTGCAATACCATATATCGTTCATTAGTTATAAAAATCAAAAGAAAAAAAATTTTTCCTGTGTTATTCTTATGGGAAATCGAAAAGTGCGATGCGGACAACCTAAATATTAATATTAAGGGCTCATATTTTCAGAGGCCTATTTTGGCATTAAAACGAAACTTTTGAGCTTGGTTCCGAGGAAAAATATATAATATTTTTTTTTAAACGCCCTAATCCTTATATTGTTTATTTTTATGTAAATTAGGGTGTCCATGTTATGTTAAAACATTATCCTGTTATTTAACTATAAAGCGATTATCCTTAGAAATGATAATGTTTGATTTTTGGTATCGTATTGTATAAAATGTATCTTTTTTTGTATTGAGATTAAGGAGCGCATGTCGATTATATAATATTGTTATTAAAATATATGTATAAATTGCTGGCATTGTTTTTTTTAATTTTCTTTTTTTTATTGATCTGCTACACTTATACAAAACTATTTACGGCATAACCCTTTTTTCACAGTAGGGCTTGCATAAGATGTACCTATTTCAGTAACAATCTTGTTAAAAGATTTGCGTCTGGCAATGTGGACGGTTTTTTTTTTCGAACTGATTACGCTATTGACTTAGCATGGTCTTAACAGCTTCACCGGACTACTAAGGCGAGCGCTTAAGGCACTCACCTGATTTTATTTGACAACTAGCTCGAGGGTTGAGAAAGGTTCCCACACCTCGGCTTGCGCTGTTGTCTGACTCATGCAATTCGCGACCTATATGAGCTAAGCTAAGCTGCATATTCATACTTATATGAGTTATTGAAATATATATGTGTACCAAGCATACATACCTCAACAACTCTTATATGTATTTTGTGTCAGATATTTTTTTCTAAATTATTTCAGTTCGATAAGGGGAAAACAAAAATAAAACCCTTCAACTTTTATGTCTAAACGTGTGTGTGTGTGTGTGGAGGTGATATGTGTAATGTTGTTGCAGTGATGTAAGATTTTGTGTCACTGTATCGTGCGGGCAACATACTGAAGGACTCCACGCCGGGGGAACGGACCTAGGCTTGAGCCACTACCGAGGGGGCCTAATCTGGTACATAGGTGCTAAATTTGTACACCTTGGAGTAGCAACCTATTGCAACTGACTTAAAAGGTTTAGACTGCAACAATCAGCAGGTGGATTACATATATACTAGATAATAAAGACAAATTATCTCAGACGCTCGATTTTATTAATTAAGAGCTATGTCCGCCACTTCGAGTGGAACCTAATTTCAAAAACAGTGACTAATATAGTTATCTGAATATATTAAGTCCATTTATTTCTCTCTCGTAACCAAGTCGTGACGTCATTAAAATTACAATATATTTATAGAATGGACCGATTTTAATTAAACAAAGACTAAATGTTACTCCAGGATATGCTTTATGATGTTCCCGTTTTATTGTGAACGCAGTACTTTAGCATTGATGCGTGTCCATACAAACAGACAGATTTAAAAATGATTGAAATGTATTATAGTACTTATTCCTAGACACCTGATACAATTTTTTTACAAAAATCAGAAAAGTACAGATATGCTAGATTTTTTCCCTCGAATTAACTACGCTATTGAACTAGCAAGGTCTTAACAGCTTTACCGGACTAATAAGGCATTCGCCGATTTTATTTTGACAGCTAACTCAAGGCGCACTCTTGCACGACACATCTCTACTTGGACTGTTGTCTGTACGGCGAATCTAACTATGCGAAGCTATACATATATCCGTTTGTAAGTCACGTAATCAAAATTATATGATTCACAAACGTTTATATGTATTTCGTATCTGAAAACGAACTGATCGATTCGGTTCGATAAGAGAAAAAAATTGAGCCGTCACGGAACACCTCGCTGATGTGAAACATCTTAATTGTTTTGTATAAGTTATATGCATATAAGAACAGATTACGATAGGAATCAGCTATGGCATAATGAAAAGATACATCATTACAAAATTGTTCTATAAAATAATTACTGTTTATTTACTTTATTACATAAATATTTACTTTTATTAAATACAAAAAAATAACTAGGAGCAGGCGCATTCGGCGGCATTTATCAAAGTGTGCTACATCATCGGAGTGTGTCGTGTAACATTAGAAGAACGAGTGGCCGACAAAACAGTTTGAATCTTATGTTTATATAGATAGGTTTGCAAATGTCTTTGAGTATTTCGTTAATAGTCCAAAGTTTGTGTTTTGCATCGCCACGCCAACAACCAGGCTTACCATCCGCATATAGATGTTTCATATCAAAACATAAAACCCGTCCACCATATATGTAATCTGTGCATGTATGTGAGGTGATCTGATGTGTTTACAAGTGATGTGGGTGAGTCACTGTATCGCGCTAGTAAAAGCACGAGGGCTCCACTCCGAGAGACGACCTAGGCTCAAGATGTTACCGGAAGAGACACGACGCGTGTACAGGATCGAATGAGCGTTAGATATACATTCTGATTATATGTAACGAAATGAATAATAAACTTATAAATAAGACTTATTGATGAATCAGTTTGAACTGACAAAACTTTTGTGCCTTCGTCAGTTCCCGAACTAATTCTCGTGAAGCTGTTAAGACCTTGCTAGGCCACTAGTCAAGTCAGTTCTAAAAAAAACAGTTCCCGAAATGACCTTACATAATTAACATGTTTACACATTGTGTTATGTTTTTAGCTTGTGTGTACGCCCACTACGTAAAACATGATTAGCCGATGATTGAAGTAACGTTTTGACAGTGAAAATCTCGTTATATACATTTATGACGTCACTACTGTTGTTAGTGTCGCGTCGTTTTGGTTCGATACATCTTAATCATATTACTATTCATTATTTGCATCGGATAATGAATTAAATGTAAATAAAAAAATATTTGCGCCATTATAAAACAAATGTTGTAGTTT
This sequence comes from Antheraea mylitta, assembly GCA_014332785.1. Taxonomy (NCBI): domain Eukaryota; kingdom Metazoa; phylum Arthropoda; class Insecta; order Lepidoptera; family Saturniidae; genus Antheraea; species Antheraea mylitta. Next base: position 5,187,751 of record JACEII010000007.1, on the reverse strand, counting down.
GGTATCATTTTCAATATTTGTAGAAAGGTCTACGATGTTTTTTTTTATATTGGAACACGTCAAAGTTACTGTGACTGATAGAAATACAATACTATCGATGGTCAGTGGCCGCTGTCGTACTGAGCAGCAACTCTATCATATAGGAGGCAGACGAAAAGGCGGGTCCACCTGTTCTTAAGCGATCACCGCCGTCTATAGACACTAGCAACCCCAGAGGAGTCGCAAGTGCGTTGCCGTCCTGTGTTTGGTGAAAGGAAGACGAGACGGGAGGGGGAATGGGTCTCCGGCGCTCTCACTAGCCGAACGAAACGCAACAAATCAATCATTGTTACTTCACGTCGGTTTTCTGTGAGAGGGTGGTGCTACCCCGGACGAGCCGACCCATTCATGATGAAACCAATAATGCCAGCAGCTGGATATACACTAATTGTTCCCAAAATTTGATAAACAAAAACTGAGGCACTGTGACAAGTTAATCTCCATTATCATACTGATAGCAATCTACCGTGAAAAAAACATCTGCCATCTCGATTTTATCTACACTAATATTGTAAAGAGGTAAAGTTTGTGACGTTGTAGGGGGTAATCGCAGGAATTACTGGTAAAATTTTGAAAAAAGTATGTGGGCGTACTAAAATGTTCCGTAATGAATAAGAGCGAAGTACTATATACTTGGCCAAAATAGTATTCACTGTTTCGCAAAATATTTTCCGTTAGCTTCAATCCGCTTTAAACTAATTTTGAAAACACCATATTTCACTGTGGTGGCCTCGGTAACAGTTTCTTTATGCTCTGTAACAGACTCTTCTGGATTTGAAATTCGATGACCACATAAATAATATTTGATTGGTAAAAAGAAAGAGAAGCCATAGCGCCAATTCGATACTGTATGCATGATGACCCATGAAAACTACTTCTTTTTTTTTTTCGAAATGACTACGCTATTGACCCAGTAAGGTCTTAATAGCTTCACCGGACTACTAAGGCGAGCGCTTATGGCACTCAGCCGATTTTATTTTGGCAACCAGCTCAAGGGTGCACGGCACACCTCGGCTTGGCTGTTGCCTGTTGCATGCAAAATCGCGACTTATCTTAGCTAACTATTCATATATGTATGAGTTGTTGAAACGTATATGTGTACCAAGCATACACGCCTCAACAACTCCTCCATATATTTATTATCGGAAAATTGAGAGTTTTTCAGTTCGATAAGGAAAAAAAAAAGTAAACCCTTCCACTTTCATGTGTAAGCGTGCATGTGTGTGGGGATGATCGTGTAGTGTTGTAGCGGTGATGTATATTGGTGTGTCACCGTATCACGCAAGCAACGCACTCAAGGGCTCCCTGCCGAGGGATCGAACCTAGGCTTGAGCCGCTGCCGTGGGAGGCCTAATCGGGTGAATGAAATCTACGATTTTCCCTTTTCAATAATTAGTTTGTTTGGTCGTATGACTGTTCATATTGTCACGTTGCGGCGTTTTTATGTTGATTATTGTTACAGTGCTCGTCATTAATTTCTAGCAAACAAAGGGTGGTATACCAATCGCTATTCAATACACGACAAGCTTCCATAAGAATAATAGCCACGTGTCCAGTTTTATGAAAAAAACGTAGCAATCATCTGCTTAAGAGCAGACTCGCCACTTTAGTTGGCTTAAGCTCACCTTGAAATACCTAAACAGTCCATTAGTTGCTTTGTTTTTGGTTAGTGACTGTAAATTTGACCAGATTAGGCCCCCCTTGGAAGCAAGCCTAGGTCCGTTCCCTCGGTGTGAAGCCATTGAGTGCGCTGCTCGCGCGTTACAGTGATATAAAATCTTGCATCACTGCGACAACATTACACATCACCTCCATACACATACACGCTTACACATGGAAGTGGAAGGGTTTTATTTTTTCCCTTATCGAACTGAAATGTTTAGAAAATTATCTGATACGAAATATATATAAAAGTTGTTGAGGTATTTATGCTTGGTACACATATATTTCAACAACTCATATGTATATATATATATATAGAATATAGATATATATAGAATAGTTAGGTTAGCTCAGATAGGTTGCGCATTGCACGTATCTGTCAAAAGTACAAGTCGATGTGTGGACAAATTGGCTGAGTGCCGCAAGCGCTTACCTTAGTAGTCCGATGAAGCTGTTAAGACCTTGCTAGGTCAATGGCGTAGTCAGTTTGAGAAAAACAGGCTGTAAATTTGTGTTTTGTCACCTATAATTTCGCAATAAATTTGACATCCCTACGTTGAACCTGTTAGAATGCCATTGCGCTAAAGAAAAAAAAAATGGGAGAGATCCCTCGGGAACAGCTTAGGCTAATAGCGTAGCTTTAACTCTTACTCTATTCTGCACAAAATAATGAATTCCACATGAGAAACCGCAGAGTTAAGCCAACTATCAATAATCGCAAGAGACAACAGAAACCAAATAAGTTATAGTATAGTATCTTCCAAGTTCCACATCGCTCAAATAATGTTTCTGACTATAATCCATTATACAGAATTTGCAGAGCATACAATAATAACGCAAGGGATTTTAATATATACTATGGAAATATAATCAAGGCTTGTAAACCTTCCTATACTACTGTAGTATTCTTAATAATAATCAGGTGATAAAAAAATACTTGCATGTAACTTTTATAATACACTAAAGTGAATTTTGTTGTATTAGCTTTCGTAATTTATTTTTGTTTATATTTTTCAATAATTTTGTAAAATCTTGTGCCCAACATTAATAGGGATCAACTCTAATTTGCGTTCTGTTGTTGAGCCAAGATTAAATAATAATTTGTGTTATGTTGTTGAGCCAGAATAAATAATAATTTGTGTTCTGTTGTTGAGCCATAATAAATAATAATCTGTGATCTGTTGTTGAGCCAGAATAAATAAAATAATTTGTGTTCTGTTGTTGAGCCAGAATAAATAATAATTTGTGTTCTGTTGTTGAGCCAGAATAAATAATAATTTGTGTTCTGTTGTTGAGCCAGAATAAATAAATGACTAAAAGCCAGTCTTTTACATCCCAATGTTTTTGTACCTTATACCGTATGTTCAAAATAGACCGATACAATACATATTTTTTTATATCCGTTTTTTGTATGTGAATTGTATCCGTTTATTTCGAACATCGGCGTACAGCATCGATGTGTTCACAGTGGTAAATGGACTATCCTTTCGAAATTCTTCACTGAGATTAACATGACCGCGTTAGAATTCTGCAAATCAGCCATAAACATTCGCCTTGCATGGTGCATCATTGCCGAATACAAGTGCAACTGTTGAGGTGTGAAACTACGAAAAATTTCACAAGTTAAAGTTAAATGTTAACATAGATACACAGTATTTTAAATGGCGTCAAAATGTAGGTGGTAGAGCCATGTTGAAGCTATAACTGGTTTCAACATGAATGGGTCGACTCGTTCGGGGTAGTACCACCCTCTCACAGAAAACCGACGTGAAGTAACAGTGATTGATTTGTTGCGTTTCGTTCGGTCAGTGAGGGCGCCGGAGACCCATTACCCCTCCTGTCTCCTCTCCCTTTATCTTCATTTCACCAAACACAGGCTGGCAACTAACTTGCGACTCCTCTGGTGTTGCTGATGTCTATGGACGGTGATGATTACTTAACATCAGGTGACCCACATGTACGTTTGCTTCCTATGACAAAAAAAAACAAATAGATGGAACAAACTTCATTTTAATACCAAAGAGTTCTGTTTTTAAATGTCATAAATCCTTAACAAATATAGTTTTTAGTCAGTATTGGAAACTTTTAGTGCGCCTTATCTACAAATAGATGTTTTGTATGCACGTTTTCGATTCTTCACATATGCATCGCTATAAAGCTAACAATGTTCTCCGGTGAATGAACCTAACAAGGTACAGCTCCTGGGAACTTGCAATGGCTTCGATACAAATTTGTCGTGGATGCTGTACGTATAAGCTAATCTACGTATGCGATGGTTTTCATTGAATATATGTTTGCCTACATTTACGTAAACAACTAGTTTTTCACGCCCATCGTGGCAGTGATAAATCACATACGGCGTGAAGGTCGATTTGATTAGGTATACTCTGTATATACTTATACTAAGCCAATATTGCACGTTTTTTTTTACTTGATAGGTTAAAGTATTTTAATTATATTTAATTAACTGTGTTTAATTGTATTTTCATCTAACGTTTTATGACAATATGGCAGAAAATTTTAAATCACTAATCCTACAAGAGGACTCAAAATTGGAGATGTAAGAATTTTATGACATTTTTTTTTCGAACTGACTACGCTATTGACCTAGCAAGGTCTTAACAGCTTCACCGAACTACTAAGGCGAGCGCTTAAGGCACTCAGCCGATTTTATTTGGGCAACTAGCTCAAGGGTGCACGGCACACCTCGGCTTGGCTGTTGCCTGTTACATGCAAACTCGCGACCTATCTTAGCTAACCTAGCTAACTATTCATATATGTTTGAGTTGTTGCGACGCATATGTGTACCAAACATACACGCCTCAACAACCCTTATATGACATAATTTCAAACGTAATAGTGTTAGCTAGCCAGGCGAAAAAGAGGCTTACCACAGTGGAGCAGATTAGACTCCACATCCGTCCACACATGTCACACAGACATCTACCAACAACATCCCCCACACCACTATGCAAACATATTTATATTAAAGATTCTATAGCTTTATTTGTCTTATGCTTATCTTTAACATGATTGACTGCAATGATATTTAAGTTATAATACGTTTAAGACAATATTACGAAAAACGGAACGCAAAGTGTGATAGATAGTCACCTCCTGTCACAATCCAGGACAGAGCTTCCTGGGTCGAAATCTCTAGTCTGCTGCAAGCAGCAGACATTCCTTTCACGTCTGCTGAGTACCCTCGTGGGTATTCAGGTAAAGAAAGAAAGAAAGAAATACTTTATTGTTGGAACAAACATACACTTAAGTTGAATTAAACAAATTAGTTAAACACAAAAAATACATTTGAAAACTAAAAATAAATGTCCAACAATTGGCGAACCCATTCAGCAAAAATGTGCAATACCGTAGTACTGCAGCGCTGATTTTCGATGGGAGCCGATATGTTGATAAACGGACGTTCAGACGGTCATATTAATGTAAATATAAAATTAATAACGAACAAAAAAAGTAAAAATTACACTTAACACGTCACGGAAAGTCACACTAAAGAAGTATGGTTACTGTAATCACAAATGTAAGACTAAATAATACAGAATTAGTTTTAGAAGTAAAAAATACACACCAACAAAATGAGCGTACAATAGAACTGCCTGAATATATTATACGTCACTGTAATTACTGAGTTTGAATTTGCAATAGGTAGTGCTTATATAAGAGTTTAAAGCTAATTTTACTCTGTTTGGATCGATATGGTGGTGGGATGTTGTTCCAACAACGAGTGGCGGCATATTTGAATGACCCTCTGAAAGCAGTAGTTCTATGGAAAGGTATCGATAATGGCTTAGTAATGGTGCGTGAACATGAAAAATATGTGTGATTATCATGTCTCCACTCTAACTTGGCATACAAATATTTTGGAATTTTGGTTCTTATCAGCCCAAAAAGTAACGTAGCCATGTGTAACTCGCGTCGTGCTGCCATTTTTAATATATTTGCATCATTCAGAAATGGTGAAATATGCCCACGGCGCGGAACATCGAAACAAAATCTGGCACAAGCATTCTGCACACGCTGGATGGATCGATCAGTACGCGATAGCAAACAAGGACCATATACTGTATCACAATAATTAAGTCTAGATAGAACCAGAGTGTCAACTAATATCTTCCTCAGTGTGACACTAAAATACTGTCTAAAGCGATACAATATTTTTAACCTATAGAAGCAATTTTTTATAGCATTATTTATGTGCGACTCAAAACGAAGTTCCGGGTCGATGAGTAACCCCAGATTACGAATTATATCGACCCTATCTATATTTTTGTCCATAATCTTTATCACTGGATTGGCGGATAGAATAGAATTGATTTGCAATTTGCTTCCTAAGACCATGAATTTTGATTTGGCTGGATTGAGGACCAGTGTGTTTTGCTCAGACCAAGATATTACTCTACCGAGATCCTCATTAATTTTATGAACGGATGCCCTGAGTTCATCAAACTTAAAAGACATATATAATTGTAAATCATCAGCGTACATGTGGTATTTACAATCATGCAAACAGTGAATAATGTCGGCACTGTAGATTATATATAGCAGAGGCCCAAGAATAGACCCCTGAGGAATTCCTCGAGTGACAGGTCTAGCGGAGGAAGCAACCGAAGATCCATTTTCTTTTCTTATTTCAACATACTGTGAGCGATTAGCTAAATAACTGTGAAACCATTTGATAGTATTTTGGTCGAATCCATAGTAACGCAGTTTAGCTAATAATAAATGTGTATTGATGGAATCAAAAGCCCGTGAGAAATCGAGCAGAACAAGAATAGTTCCCTCCCCCCGATCCCGTGCCTCAAGAATATTGCTCACAACATCTAATAAAGCAGTAGTAGTACCACGTCCATGCCTGAAACCCGAATGGAAATCTGGTAGAATACTGTTACTTTCAAGATACTGTGTTATTTGGGTGTACACAACTCGTTCCAGAATTTTTGACAAGCAAGGAAGGATGCTTATTGGACGCAGTTCATTAAAATTTTGTGGGTTATTATTTTTCTGTATTGGTCGAACAATTGAACATCGCCAAAGATCTGGAAATGTATTTGTATTGATAGAAGCATTAATAATAGATGTTATTGCCCTCAAGGTTTGCGGGAGTGTGAGCCTTATCATGTCCTTAGATATGCCATCAGTTCCCTGAACATTTGTCGTAATATTTTTAATAATATTAAAAACAGTCATTTCATCAACAGTCTTAAGAGCAAATGTTGACGGACCATGTCTATTGTGTTCAAAAAATGTCAACTGTGAGATGGTTACATTTTGGTTACCAGGAACAAGGTAGCTACCCCAACTATTCACCGCAAACTTACGCGTTTCCTGCGCGATAATAAGTTTGCTTTTTTCACCCATGTACTCGAAGAAGAGCGTATGCTGCGTATTGTCATCTGCAGAGTCCCTTCGGAAATCCCAGTCGATGACATACGAAGACCTCAGGGAACGGAAGTTCCCTGTCAAAGAGTTGCACCGTATGCGCTCCCCGCGCACTAGAATGCCCTACGATATGGTGTTGGTCATTCTCGACCGCACCGTGGAGGGTAAGAAGATATTTAATCTCTCGACTCTCTGCGGCCTCTCCGGCGTCACCGTAGAGCCGCCGCGCAAAACGTCCGTACCCTCGCAGTGTCACAACTGCCAGGTGTACGGACACTCCGCACTTAATTGTTACCGGAAACCCAGGTGCGTTAAGTGTCTCGACAACCACTTCACTAAGGAGTGTCCTCGCACAAAAGACTTGCCCGATCCTCCGAGTTGTGTCTTGTGCCGCGGCGTGGGCCATACCGCGAATTTACGTGGGTGTCCCCGCGCCCCGCGTACTAAACAGCCCCGCTACGCTAGGCAGGTCTCGCCGTCTAAGGCGCCTGCGGCGCCAACCCGTCCCCGAACTCCGTCTCTCAACTCTAGAGAGGCCTTCCCTAACTTACTGAGCACATCTCGTGCACCGGTAGCGCCCGCACCCGCGCCTGCGCACCTCTCCGCCCCGCACGGGCCCCTCAGGCTCCGTGGGCCTCCTAGATCGCGCTCCATCCTGCTCCTCGTCCTCAGACGGTTAAGCCTTCACAGGCCGACCCCGCCCTCTCCTTCAAATTATCTGGTATGGACTGGTCAGCACAGCTCTTATTCTTCCACGAGATCTCGGAGATCTCCGCGTACGATGAAGTAGCAAACGATCCAAAACAGGGCCCTATTCGTGCGATCGCGAAGTTTCCCGCCATCGCGGCTACCATTCAAAGGCTCGCGCGCGCCGCCGTCTCGAAATAATAATAATTTTTCTCAATATAAGATAGAGTAAACTCGCGTGTTTATATATATCTTCCTCAAAAACGATAAACAATGTCGTTATTTCTATTTTTAGATACCGGCGCCGGCGCCGCCCGTCCGTTTAATCTGTAAATTCGATCTTTTCAATTCACGTGGCCGTCCACGTCGCGGACCCCTTCCTCGTGCGTCACAAGGCAGGGCCCTCACGTTTTACTCCCGCACATACGTCACGTCATCTTGGCAGCATCTTTGCTCGAGATTATCCGGGTGATCACAAAGATGTTGCTATCGCAATACAGTACAGACTACACCGATTATACACACACACAGATATTCAGACATGCACCTTTACAAAAACTGGTGGAAGGGTTTACTTTTTCCCTTATTCGAACTGAATCGAGTAGTTTAATTTGTTTCTTTCCGATTTACATGTTGTGTTTTTGAATCATGCAATTTTAGTTGTATGATTAAAAAATGAATACATGTATAGCTTAGCATAGTTTAGTTAGGTCAGATCGGGTTATTTCCGGTAACAGCCTAAGCCGAGGTGTGCCGTGCACCCTTGAGCATGTTACTTAATCAATATCGGCTGAGTGCCTTAAGCGCTCGCCTTAGTAGTCTGGTGAAGCTGTGAATGTCTAGTAAGGCCAATAGCGTAGTCAGTTCGAGAAAAACAAAAAAAAAAGTGATAGGTAGTTATGTAAATTTTTGACATTCTAAAAAGGATTGCGATTAAGATATTATTAATGAGAAAAACATACTTTGGCTATATGTATATTTGTGTGAAACGTAATATAAATAGGATTGAACATTTTTTTTAGAATTATATTTTTTAATAGTTCTCCTTCGTATCTGGCACAGACAGTGTCTACATGACGTTGGCGGAATTGTGTCTTAGTTACACACGGCGCCATAAATTAAAGAATAAGAGGAAGACTAAAATTCATATGAAATGAAATTATCAATTAATGAAAATTGCCTTTATTAGTTTTGCATTTAGCTATCCTCATAGAATTTAAATCTACGCTTCACAAAATTGTCACAGTTGATATTATTCCAGAAAACAATTATCAGGAAGTTCGTTGTGAATCTGTGTTCGAGGCTATGCGCCGTTGCTGTCTTAAGTTCAAGCCTTCGTCATTAGTCTGTGAGGGTTACGACCTGGAGCCACGCAAGTTTGCGCCCGTCACCGACGGGGCTAAGAAGTAGTGTGGTAAGAACGTTTCGTATCAGTTTGAATTTATTAAAAAGCCGCCATGAGAATATTGAAATGGAGGTTCTAGTTTATGTCTAAAATATTTATTTCTGTGTAGTGATATATCAAAGATTATGTAGGAGAAAGGTTCCCAACTTGTGCGATTACAGAGTAGAGAGGAGCGTCGCGTCGTAAGGAACTGGTCTTTGCGATGTTCGGTTAGTTTAACGTAATTATTCGCAGGTACAAAGCAGACAATTTTTTTTTATTGTAGCACGGCAAAGTGACTGCACTATGCCTGATGGTAAGCACAGTACAATCCAAAAATAATAGCTACCACCGATTGACACACTGTCCATCGTCAGTCGCCACTGTCATGCCGGCCTGTAATAAGCTGGATATGCACAGGCTGATCCCGAAACGCGACCCGTAGAAGCGAATCACTATTACGGGCTTTTTCGCCATATACATGGTGGTTGCGACCCAGTCGGGCTGTAAAACCCTACCACCCCGCTTGCGCCATTGCCTCGTTTGTTATTCAGCAGGGTGCACCATGTGCAGGTGAGGTTGGCTTGGGTGTCTCAAGTCTTATGATGTTATTCGACACCCTTTACTCCCCTATTACCAACACTTATTTTTTCATGTTGTAGATGCCTTAGTTATACTTGTATTCACTGTATCTATTTAGACATGCTAGCTAGGTTAAGGCGCCGTGAGAGATAACCAAATTCGATAGTACGCCGCGGTTTAAATTACATTTTGGGAACCTTTTAATGTAGGGAATAGGTACGTAGTTCAGATATAATAAAAGAAGCAGCGTCCTGTAATGCGTGTATCACACAAGTATATATAAATTTTTTTTAATTCCACTTGGATAAATTCAGAGGTAACAAGTAGTATATAATACGACTATATGAAATATATAGATTATTGATCTAATAATAAGCAAAACACTTTTAAAAATGATGAATGTTGACTGCAAATCCTGTTGTCATTTAATGTATAGATATTTACAAATTTGAGTAAGTTTTATTTTTATTTTCAGCGAGCTATGGATAATCGCCAACGTCGAAGCCAACCTCTAGGTAAAAGAAGTTGGATATATAGATACCCTAAAACGTTTCAATTAACTTTCACAACTTTCGCCCTTTCCATTTTATTCTCCAAACCCATTTACGACATATTCTTCAGACCTCGGGATTACATAGACCTGACAGAACCGCCTACGACCTTTGTATACAAGCAAAATTTAGAGAAGGCGGAGAATTAAACTATGGAATCAGTTGCAAAAGCAAGGGAGAGGTTAGGAAAATACCCCTTGATATTTGCAAAGTGCTCCAAGCAAGCCAGCGTTTACGCGACTTGTGTTTTGGTAAACGAGGATTCGGTAAAAAAAGACGTTTGTTCTAAAGAATTCCAAGAATTTAAAAATTGTTTGTATTCGGCTGCTAAGGGTATGAAAACGAGAATTTAAGATGAATAGGTATGTGGAGGTACTGAATTTGCCGTTGGCATACCATCTCGTTGCCGGTGCCTTTATAAGGCTCTTCTTAATCGTATATGGTAATTATCACGATAAATACTATGAATTAGCATATACTGACGTTGATTATAGAGTCTTCACTGATGCAGCAAGACATGTTCTTGACGGAAACTCTCCATATAAGCGGCATACTTATAGATACAGTCCTATAGTGGCTTACATGATGATACCAAATATTATTGTTGGAAAGGAGTTTGGGAAGGTGCTATTTTCCGCCTTCGACCTTCTGATCACAATCGCTGTGAAGGTTTTAGTGGAGCAACAGTTAAGTCAGGCCAAAAACGCGTCGAGAATTGCAACGTATTGCTCGTTAATATGGCTTTACAATCCATTGAGCATTGGGATTTCAACTCGTGGGAATGCAGATTCAGTTCCCTGTTTCTTCATAATATTATCATTACTCTTCTTACAAACTGATGTAGTTAAAGGGCTAAATAAGTATATTCTATCCGGCGTCATGCTAGGAATTTCTATACATTTAAGAATCTATCCTTTAGCATTCAGCTTTCCCATGTACCTTTCTTTAGGAGAGTACCAAATCAAAAGGAGCACCGGATTGAAGGAAGGTATCATTATGTTGTTACCAAATCGAAAGCAGATTCTACTGGTGTTGAGTTGCGTCGTAACATTGGTTTTGTTGACTTACAGCTTGTATTTGCTATACGGTTATGAGTTTCTCTTTGAAACATACATCTACCATCTGTTCAGAAAGGATACGAGGCACAATTTCTCCGTTCTATTTTATTACTCGTATTTGACAGCGGATGAACTCGTTTTTGACATTGTTAAGACCTTATCCCAAATTTTGGAATGCGTCATACTCTTTATACTGAGTCTAACATTCGGATGTGACGTGAAAACGTTACCGTTCGCATTATTCGCTCAGGCTATTGTATTGGTAGCTTTTAACAGTGTAATGACGTCACAGTATTTTATTTGGTTCCTATCGTTATTGCCATTGGTTGTACATAACTTTAAGCTTATTCGTGCCAAGGCGTTGATATTGGCTATGATATGGGTTTCAGCACAGATGGCTTGGCTGTTTTATGCTTATCTCTTAGAGTTCAAAAGTAGGGAAGTATTTATATTAATATGGCTAAAAGGTGTTGTATTTTTCTGTTCGAACATATTCGTATTAGGCCAGCTTGTTAAATGTTATAGTCCCGGATATGGCTTCGGTCTGCTCCAGTATGTTATTAGTCGAGATTTCAAAAATAAGTAGTTGCTTAGTTTGTATTGTATGTAGAATAGAATTATATCACAATAAAACATAAAAATTAAATGTATTTCTTTTATTTCTAACAATTATCTAACATGTCAAAGTCATACAACAAACTAAATACAATAACCACACTACGTATAACAAAAATGCTTTACTCTGAACACAGAAATAACAAAGAATTTTGGAATAATAAGGAGCAATTTCAGAGAGTATATAAAATAATATGGAATTTGAAGAGGTAGCACCACAAAGTTTGGTTTTACCGGTTTACTAAAAGATATATAAATTAGACATTTGCATTATATATTTTCTTTGCATTTACTATACAATTTATTTTCTTATAATGCTCTCTCTAAAATTGCAAGCGTAAACCACGTTTGGTTGTAATACTCCAAAATTCTACTATCCACAATCACACAATAGGGAAATGTAACTTGTAATGAATCTAAGGTTTATGAAAAAGTAATTGTTGAATAATCCTTTTTTATCAAAAAGTTCTCATTATAACAACTAAATTCAAATAATAAAGGTAATGTTTTTTGAATTCAAAACTAAATTTACAAAAAGAATAAATTCTGTGAAGTGATGTCATTAACAAGATACCTAATAGGTTTGTATAATAAATAAAGATAACAATATCCAAAAATTGTTTTATAATTACTAACATAATAGCATCACAGCATAAAGTTTTTACTAAATATGAAAACCAATGGAACATACAAACCACAACTGAGATATTTATACTAACCTATGTCCATGAGTCACTCAGGAGAATATAACACACAGTCAAATGAATTGCTCAAATGGAGTTTGAGCAGTTCATTTCAATGAGCAATATAAATTGCTGTTATTTTGCTCAAAGAATAATCTTTTGAGACTTGCTGCTTTGAGTGGTTTCAAGATTCATTACAAATTACACAGGTAATCTAAAACTATTTCTTAGGTTCCGGCATGTTAACTTTTGTGAGGTCTTCAGTTTCTCCTTGGGACATGTTCGAGAGCTTCTTACCAATGCGCTCGTGAACATCCAGGTATTTTGCTACACATCTATCTAGGCACACAGATTCGCCCTTACCTGAAAAACAAATGAAATAAAATAATCTATAAGTGTCTGATTTTACCTCACACATGACGGATTTCAATTTCATGAAGGTTGATGTTTAAGATCTAAATTACTGTCATATTAATTAATTAATGTTTAGCAGCATATTTTAAGGAAAAAACATTTTAGTAGTATAAATGCCTTAAAATTATTTTCATTTTTGATATTTTCTTCCTCAAAATTGTCTGTAAGAAGTAAACCTTTGGTATTACAGCTACAAAATATACTATATGTATATCAGTCACTTGGAATTCTTTTGCCAAAGAAATAAATGAATAAAAAAATAAATGCTACCATAAACTCAAAAGTACAATCTACATTAAGAGATAACCATTATAACAATTTTTAAATGTGTAACTATAGAGTATACTGATTACCTTCCAGAGGAGACACCAATACACCACTACTTCATGTATTGATGATTTCACTTATAGTAATTCTTTTTACAAAACTGCTAGTTCCAAACATACTAACTATGAAACTGAATTAATTAAACGGAATGAATTCATAAGGAATCAGCTCCACGTTACTCTACCAATTAATTTTTATAAATGATACTTCTTTCTCAATGTAATGTTCTGTACATACAGCTGAAAGATATTCACTTCAATAACTCAAGCTTACAATGCCTAAAATTAATCATTACAAAACCCCTTTAATATAAGCACTAATATTACTTACCAAGTTCTGCCTCATGGTATTTAATAGGTATACATTTCCGATGGCAAGCTCCAACAAGCCTATTGTACATGTCTGACATCATCTCTATCTCCAATTCTTGCACTAGCTGCAACTTGGCAGGATCAAGCTGTGGCACTGCCATATTTTTTATTTCTTTCTACTCTCCAATTAATTATGCCTGTAACAATATTGTGGTGATTGTTTCAAATTGTGTTTCGATTGAAGCTTGTGAACAAGTGGAGCATTGATGAATTTTTTTTATTGTAGCACTGCAATATGCCTTATGGTAAGCAAAGTACAATCCAAAAACAGTGATGACTACCGAGAGGCATACTATCCATTGATATATATATGTGTATATATGTATGCACAGACAGTAAGAGCTATGAAAGTATCTTACAGGAACGGCCTTCAAAGCTTCCGGTATAGATCAGGATATTCTCCCTCGTTGGATTTGCGCATACGTTCACGCGCTTTCATATTCTCCAGGCGATGAGCATTTACAATGTTCTTCGACACCACAAACAACGATAAACTTGTTACAGTAATTCCTAACCTGAAAGAAGTGTCATAATAATGCAATTTCTTTTAGACTTAGCAACGTACTTATGCTAAATTCTTTATACATACAGCATAGGTTATTAAATTAAAGTCGAATTATGTTCCAGAACATTGAAAAAGATATAAGAAAGAATAAATTAAGTATAATAATCATAGCTCACCCACGATCTGTATTATATACTTGCTAAGCGTTAAATTTATTTGATTAGTTAGATTATTTACCAAGAAAGTGTTATTTTTCCGAATCTTCCAAGCGGCATACTATATTGTAGGATAAACTGGAAGTTAATTATAGGTTGTAATTCTAGTGCCAATTTTTTCCACTGGTCGTCACACCAGAAAAGCGCTACTATCGGAATTGTGATCGGAATGATACCACCACAGAGAAACTTATGTAAAACAGCTAATAATCTATAAAAGTTCAATAACAAATAATATTTGAAAAAAAAAAATAGAAATTAAATTCCTTGGCAGCAATATATGCATAGTAAATGTGTAGAGAACTAAACATAATAAACAATTTGTAGCGTACTGGCCATAAAAATTGTCTCTGGCCTTTTTTGAAAACAGCGACATATTCGATGTCATATATATACAAATTATTCCTCGACAAAAGAAGTGGATATTAAAAATTTTGGTAGCAAAGTCAGTGTTTGATTTTACCATAATATCACATTGAACACGCCCCAAAATTGGTGACCCCGACGCCTGTGATTGACGCTCAAACATTATCGAGCAATCACAATATTCATAACCGAACGGCGAGGCCTTAGACAACGGTGACTTCTACATTGCATCGACGGATTTCACGACGGCCAACTACAACCACGTCAAATACAACGGTGAGATCTTTCCTTTACTGAACGTGCAGTAGAAATAACTCACAACAACTTAACGAAGGATACGAACGAGGACCGTATCTCAGCTTGGTAACATAGTGTCATTATACTGAAATATTTATAATAAGATAAAGAATAGAAGAATACTAAAATCACAGCCAGATGTCTCCTGAACCATCCACCGTCTACAACATGGACTCAACAGCAATGCAATTGGCTTCGCTTAAAGAGATGGTGCAGCAACTTACTTATGAAGTGGCATCACTTAAAAGCCAAAAGCAACGTATATCCTGTAACCGCTCTATTTCGACCAGCAGAAAACGGAGCCATACACCTGCGCTACGATGTTGGTATCACAATAAATTTGGTAGGAAAGCCAAGAAATATACTGCTCCTTGTAATTGGACTAAGGAAATACTCAAGCAGCAAAATTTTCAGTATCATCGACCTGGTAAAGGCGTACCATCAGATTCCGGTATACCACGAGTATATCCCAAAGACCGCCATTGTTACACCATTTGGCCTCTTCGAGTTCCCCTATATGAACTTCGGTTTACGGAATGCTGGAAAACGTTCCAAAGATTTATTGATGAGGTCACACAGGGACTGGATTACATTTCCCTTACGTGGATGATATCCTCGTATTTTCTGACACCGAATCTCTGCACAAAGACCATCTCAAAATCTTGTTCAAACGCCTACAAGATTATAGCGTCATAGTGAACGCATCAAAGTGTGTGTTTAGCGCCCAAGAAGTAGTCTTTCGGGGTTACACCATTAACTCAGAAGGAAATCGCCCTTCTCAGGATCGAGTACAAGCTTTACTGAATTATTCACCGCCTAAAACTATCCAAGGTGTACGACGTTTTCTCGGTATGTTAAATTTTTATCGCCGCTTCATACATCATGCTGCACAGTTTCAAGCACACTTATTGATGCTGTAGTTGCCACCAACAGTAAAGGCGCAAAACCATTTTTATGGACGCCCAAGCTGTTGGAGCATTTTAAAGCTTGTAAAACTAGTCTTTCAAAGGCAACTTTACTTCAACATCCAATTAACGATGCACCTTTAAACAATGTGCAAACAATCACAGTGGCCTGCTTATTACCGAGAGCTATTAGCAATATAAGAAAGTGTACAACACTTACGTTATATTTTAGAAGTTAACAATGCAACCATTTTCACTGACCACAAACCTCTGTGATACGCTTAAAAGTACAGAGACGAGAGAAGCTTCCTCCTGCACAGCTGAACCAACTGTCTTTCATTAGTCAATTCACAACTGACATTCTGTACCTTAAAGGTCCTGAAAACCTTATTGCTGATGTCATATCACGAATTGAGGCAATTTCATTAGAACAAGAATATGAAACCTTAGCACGTTCTCAAGGCACTGATGAAGAACTTCAAAATTTGTTGAAAAACGGTTCAAGGCTTAAACTTACCAAAATTAATATTCCTGATATTGGTGTTTCTCTATTTTGTGATGTTTCCACAGATAGGCCGCGTCCGTATATGACTCCAGAACTGCGGCGGGTTGTCTTCAATTGGCCATCCGTTAATAAGGAATGTCGCGAGTGGTCGCAAGCGTGTTCTGCCTTCCAACGCAGTAAAGTCTCCAGGCATAATACCGCTCCCCTCAGTAATTTTAAAACCCCATCTGGTCGATTCCTCCATGTCTATATGGATATAATAGGACCATTACCTCTTTGCAATGGTTATCGCTATTGCTTAACTGCAATAGACCGGGTAACGAGGTGGCCAGAAGTATGGCCGATGTGTTCTATAACCGCAGAAGAAGTGGTAGAGACTTTTACTAGAGAATGGATCTCTAGATTTGGCATACCACTTTGTATCATGGCCGACCAGGGTACTTACTCAATTTAAGTCTGACTTATTCCGCAGACTCCTCATCACTTTTGCGGCTACACGACGAAGGACAACCGCATATCACCCACAGGCAAACGGTATGATAGAGCGCGTACATAGGCATCTTAAGGCCTCTTTAATATGCCATGAACAGTCCTTGTTGAACGCTCTACCATTTGTACTTCTAGGCATGCGCTCCGCTTTTAAAGAGGACCTCAAGTGTACAGCCGCCGTGCTCATGTACGGTGAAACATTGCGACTCCCAGGAGAACTACTTGTTGCACCACAGAACCCTAGTATTGTTGAAAATCAAGCTGATTTGGTTGTTAGGATGCGTAAACATATGTCGAACATTCGACCAGTACCGGCATCTCGCCATGGTAATCAAAAGTCTTTCTTATTCAAGGACATATCAACAGCTACGCATGTATACTTGCGTGATGACGCTGTTTGACGCCCTCTTCAGCCGCCTTATACTGGACCTTATCAGGTTCTTGAACAGTTAAGGGAAAACTTGCTGGCCATAAAAATTGTCTCTGGCCAGCACGTTACAAATTATAGGCTTGACTTGATGTCTCAATTGGTTTTAATTTTTTTTCTAATCTCTACTGTAATCATGGTAGAAAGAGATCTATATTTATTATCTATATTTATACATGTTTTATTAGAGGTATCTTATTATAAAAATAATAAGCAGCATATAACGTAGTACATAACATCACAATCTTTTCTTAAGACACAAAAATCACGGTAGATAGAGATGAGAGAACAAATATGGCCAACGACCCCGAAGGCGAAGAGGTTGCCCCATCTGTGCTAGTATAGTAGTAGTATTGACACAAACTGAAAACTACAGCTCTACTCACAACCTTATTATGACTTATTCCTACGTTTTGTTAAAAACCATTTTTTTTTTTTCAAAAATCTTATTTAATTACGAGACCACGCTCGGCAGCGACAAATCCTCTCCTACCACCGCCACCAGAGTGCGGCGCTCCATCTCCCACGCAGCACACTCAGAGAGAGTGTACTGCGCGGTATCTTCCTCAGCGCCGCACTCATGGCAGGCGGCGGTCGGCTCCCTGCGAGTGATCCGGTGCAGGTACTACCCGAAACAACCGTGTCCGGTCAGCACCTGCACCAGTCTGAACGACAGGGAGCCCCATCTCCTCCCAATCCACTCCCGCAGGCAGGACGGCGACGACGGTGTGACTCCCGAAGCACGCGTCCGCCAGGTTCTGCATCCACCTCCCTATAGACCCCTCCCGCAACTCCCGCCATTTAACTTCTATCTCCCTGGGAGCCGGAGGCTCTCCACTACGCCTCCTCGCCGCCGTGAATTTATACACGGCGGCGAGCACCCCAGCTTCCAGCTCCCAGGGAAGGGAGCCGGCGAGCGTAAATGCCGCCGCCGATGACACCGTCCGGTATGCCCGGATGGCCCTCAGTGCCACCGTACGCTACGTACTGCGCAGCGCACGCACGTTGGTGGCACTGACGGCATCAGCCCAGACCGGTGCCCCGTAGGCGGCCATCGCCCACACGACTCCCATGAAGAGTCGACGGCACCCGGCACTCGGCCCCCCAATATTGGGGAGCAACCGGCCGAGTGCCGCCACCGCTCTAACAATTTGCGGCCCGAGCCCCGCAAAGTGGGGCTCGAACCGACAGCGCCCGTCCAGGGTGAGGCCCAAGTATCTCATGTGGGCACCCACCTTGTTCCGGGTGCCCTCCACTATAATGTGGGCCCCAGGTGGTGGCCCCCGCCGAGGCCCATGAAAGAGTATGACCTCGGTCTTCTTGAGGGCCACCCTGAGGCCCAACCTTCTTATGCGCCTGACCACGAGGGTTGTGGCTATCGTGGCCAGGCGCTCTACCTTTCTCCAGTCCCCAAGGGCTACGACTAGGGTGTCATCCGCGTAGCAGATTAGGCGCGGTCTATACGGATGTGCGCCGCGGAGCACCCAATCGTAGCCCATGTTCCACAGGAGCGGCCCCAGGACCGACCCCTGTGGAACGCCCCGCCTTGTAGCCCGCCGGACCATCCGCCCATCGCCGTCGACTTAGGCGACTTCCCTGTCCTCCAGGTACGCCTCCAACAGCCGCCGCAGGTACGGAGGCACTCCGAAATATCGGAGAGCCTCTCGTATGACACCGTGCGGCAGGCTGTTGAAGGCGTTGGCGATGTCTAGGGACACCGCCAAGACCCTCTCCCCCTGGGAGGTAGCCTCCGTCGACAGCGACTTTAGGATGCACAGGGCGTCCACTATGAAACGTCCTGTCCGTGACATGCCTTATATGCAAATTACATATATTGTTCATACATTTGCGACACAAATTAGTAGCTAAAATCATAAAGTATGATTTATATAATCTGTGGTTTTAAATATCTATGTATGATAAAAAATGTCATTATTTCAAAACAAATTCAGGTTGCAGAGCGTGAATATTTTGTAATTTTATATAAATATGCCGAAGCCTACTAAACTACATTCAAAAGGTAAAGCAAATTCTCTGCAGAAGCCTTTTAAAGTGGATAAAGATGTGACAGATGTCGGAGATCAAGAGGAATCATTGAGACAATTTCAGTTAGAACTCTGTTGGTGTATACAACAGTTAGAATGTTCTTTACGTGAAAAGAAAGGAAATGAGAAACAATGTAAGTATTTTTCAAATTTAGAATGACATAATTCTCTTATACACTTTTTACATTTGGTAGAATTTATATTGAACATAATTTTATTGAGTTTTTTTAAAGTTGGATTTCGTGGGCTCTCTAAACCTGTGATTTTTTGTAAAATTGTCGACAGTGCATTTCAAATGGTTATCATATTTTTAAAGATTTTGTTTTCTTGCTTGTGATTATAAATATTCAAGTTATTTCAATCATTTTAGTAAAATTAAAGGCTCGACAACAAAACAATACCAAAGGAAACGTTTACCTTTCAAGTATTTATATAGATATCGTAGTACTAGTTTCTAGTATGTACATGCGTAAACGCCGCCCCTTATGCGTACAGGCTAAGGATATTATATCATTTCAAATAACATAAATGAATGTTAATACATAATATCTATATAAAAGAATGACTAAATCTAAATGATATATAGTGTAACGCCACCTAGTGGTGACTAAGGGTAAAATAAATTTTATTTAAAATTTTCCCTATGAGGGAACACTATCATAGAGAGTGACCAAAAAATGTTTAAATATATTGCACTAGTTTAGGCCCCCCTCGGCAGCGGCTCAAGCCTAGGTCCGTTCCCTCATCGTGGAGTCCTTGAGAGCGCTACTCGTTCAATACAGTGATACAAAATCTTACATCACTGCAACAACATCACCCATATCACCTCCACATGCACACATACATGCTTACACATGAAAGTGGAAGGGTTTTGTTTCTTTCCCTTATCGAACTGAAATAGTTTAGAAAATTATCCGATATGAAATATATACAAGAGTTGTTGAGTTATATATGCTTGGTATACATATATATATTCCAACAACTCATGTATGAATAGTTAGCTTGGGTCATTTCAGATAGGTCACGTATTGCACATATCAGGCAACAGCCCAAGCTGAGGTGAGCCATGCACCCTTGAGTTAGTTGTCAAATAAAGTTGGCTGAGTGCCCTAAATGCTCGCCTTCATAGTCCAGTGAAGCTGTTAAGACCTTGCTATATCAATAGTGTAGTCAGTTCAAGAAAAAAAGAAAAAAAAATGTTTATATATACCAATCTCAGATATACCAACAGCTAATTTTAATTGATTCCAAAAAGGAGAAGCTCATCAGTTCCTAATAGTATTTTTTTATGTTTTTTATAATAATATTGTCATTTCGAAATCACTTTGTTAAATAAAATCATTGGTACTTGTGTATTAAATGTACCACGCTCGTCAACTTTTACAGCAGCCTGCTGGCTTCATCTTTTTCCAGTTTTTAGTTGCCAAAATAAAATCGGCTGAGTGCCGCAAGCGTTCGCCTTAATAGTCCGGTGAAGCTGTTAAGACCGTCCTAGGTCAATAGCGTAGTCAATTAAAAAAAAAATACTAGAGTGGACTTTACTTTGCACTTTCGCCTGGAACTTATTGACCACTACTAAACGTGTTTCGCTCCATCACGGAGCATCATCAGATCGATGTTGACTCTTCTGTTGTAAGTGGGCGAAAACATCATCTTCAATCAAATACTTAACATATTCTTTCACAAATTTGTCAACGTTAAATCTTTTTAAAAGGTTATCTTATCACTTATGTAGATTAGCTATACTCAACCTGGGGCGGCAGGGCTGCATCTGATCTGCTGGGATGCATCGTCCGCCTGATGTTTTTAATAGGACCACCCAATTATACTTTATTTTCAATTATTTAAAATAACCTGCCCCTCAGAAAAACTATGAGCAAGATGAGCAAATTAAATAGATCCCATATAACTCAACTGCAATACATTCCTTATACTATAAGTGTTATACCAAGCTTGTTTTATTGGACAACCATTTTTCACCACATCTATACCCTGTTATTTGAGATTACGTTTTTCATTATTTAATACATAAATATTTGTAGTTGGGGCCTGTGACACTATGAGTGTAATGCGTTTGTGGCTCTTATATAAAAAAAAAAAAAACTAAATACCACTGATGAAGATTAATATTATAAGAAAGCATTATCTTAGTAAATAGTGTGTGTATATGAATTCTATATGTATGAAAAGCCAAAATTAAATTCATGACCTTCTATCTCCCTATTGTCAAAGACATTCAAGTGCATTTTTTAGAGAAGACTTTATTGAAGCAGGTTTTATAATTTCATAAAACGATTGATGTTCATTTATTATTTTAACAGTGCAAGATGCATGGAAGGTTCTTACAGTATTGAAAAACAATAATCAACCTGTGATACGTAAACGTCAACTAATGAGGACACATTTTGGAGATTACAGGGCTAAAATGGCAGCAGAAGAAAAGAAGTTAGCTAAAAGTAAGCATAATAAACTCATATTATTTAGTATTAATGTTTTAACCAAACTATATATACAACTAGTTGCCTAATCCAGCTTTTAATGGGTGTAGAAATAAATAAATTGAAATCAAATCTTCTCTTTACAGTCCTCCATGTAAATTATGAGAATGAGAAATGAACAACTGAAAATCAATCTGACAGTGGTTTTGAAAATAAGCCTGTTGTCTGGATATTTTTTAATCCATATATTTTACTTTTCCCTATGATTTTTGAAGTACTGTCTTTAATATAATCCTTATGCAGACTATCACAAAAATAGCATAAAAAGAATTACCCTAATAGTTGCACCCAGTCTGAAGTGATTACTTATGCATATAAGGCGATTGATTTTTATTTATACAGCATGACTGATTAAATAGTTGTAATACTCTCACAGCTAACTCATTACTGGTTTTTCGTTCTAAATAAATTAAAAAAATAGGTGCTTAATATTGGACCTTGTTATCTTGAGAAATGCAAAACTAATATATATATACGCAAAAACGAACTAGTGTAGTAAATTAATCGCGCCCCGGTTACTTTTGTTCGACCGTGTAGCGTTCCCACGATAAGTAGTTACTTAATGATTAATCTTGAAAATCGCCCCTTGCATTTTGTTCATATAAGCTAGGTGTGATTTATAATCGCCGTGCTCAACGTGCCAATGTTATAACCCGTCGACCGACATAATTATTATTAACAATGACATCCTTTATAAGTTGATGCAATGTACCGCACACTGGAGTTTAAAATAAATCGTCTTATGCAAAGGTTGTTTTGTCTTCCATACCCTCGACATAAAAATAAATTTAAATTCAGTGAAATACAATTAGTGCATAGAGACATAATCACACCCATCACTAAAATCTCTAAAGTATTTTCTTATTGCCCGTGTGCTTCGGGGTCTATTCTCAAATTCTTCATTTTAAAAATAATTACTCTTTTATCTCTATAAAACCGTAAGCCACGTAGATGTTTAGACATTTCTCCAGTTTTTATTTTAGTTAGATGCAGGGTGTAACTAATCTTATAGAGGCAAATTTGTGTACTGCAGTTTCACATGAGTTATATTCGAACTACACATTTTTTTCCGTTAAAATTTTTGACCACAATTCTACCTGATGTTTAGAGACAATGTAAGCTAAGATGGAAAACACGCTAAGGAGGACTGGCTCTCAAGTGCAGCTGATTAACATTACACTAAACAGAACTGTAACTTCTGTTCTGCAGACTCTTGGTCCGCACCTTTTTGCTTTCGCTTTTTTTTAATTGCCTGCGTGTGAAATCGTTTCTGTGAGCAACTATTGGGTGTTTTTTATTTATTTTGAATTAACTTTTTACTATTTTAGAGTGGATTTTTTAATGATATTATTGCCTTTATGGCAGTTTTTTTATGATCCTTTATGGCCATATTTAGATTATAATCCACAATGCCGCGCGCCGGAGTGCTCACGGCTCGATGGATGAACACACTAACCGCGCCGTCAGTCACGTTGGTATAGTAGACACAAGGGTCAGTGTGCCTGGATATTGCCACTATAGCATGTGAAACGCTATCGTGGATTAGCATCCACTACTATTCACACTAACAGTGTTATTACAAAAAAAGTTAAATACGTATTAAATACTTGCTTTAAAAAGGTTTCGTACTAAATGCACCGCGCTCGCCCGCGACAAGATCAAGATGGCGAACATTCAGCGAGCGCGCTGCATTTAAAACGTAACCTTTCTAAAATAAGTATTCAATACATAATTAACTTTTTTGTAATAACACCGTATATGCGTAAATGTACATGAAGATAATTTGTGGTCCCATTTTTTATATATATAGAAACTCAGACGAAGTCGTTCGCGAGGAGATTTGGGCGGGATATTGGAATGCCATGTAGCGGTCTTTATATTTTGTCCATAATCTTGTTTTGCTTGGCTCTATATTGTGTAATGTTGGTGGTGCTTTACATAATATACACTCATCAAAAAAGTCTAAGCAACATGTACTAATTTAAATTATAGGATGGTTCTTCACATTATAACGTTGTATTTTATTTTTAAAATAATATCTTTAGGGTTCTATGATGTAAAAATAATAGCTGCTGTCTTTATAAGTTCTTTTAGTAACAGAAATGAACAATATTAGAATATACTTTAGAAACTAAACTTTTTTTTACAAAATGAAATTTTGAAAGAAAATGTATTTATTGTGAAAGAATAGAACAATTTAATACAAAGTATGGTCTCCTCTGCTATGCAGAACTTGTCGGCGACGATTATTCATTGAATTAATGAGACTGTTTATGTCATCTTGCGGTATTCGCTCCCGATGGAATTATAGCAAATCCTTCAGCTGTTGGGTTGTTCTCGCTCCGTCGAAGTCCTTTAAAACACGTCTCTGGAGCATGTCCCACGCGTGCTCGATGGGGTTGAGATCTGGCGATTGTGCAGACCAAGGCAATACCCGGATGTTCTCCGTTGCAAAGTATTCACTGGTTCGCCGAGCTGTATGTGAACGCGCATTGTCATGCATTAACCTAAAATCGGAGCCAAAGGTTTGTGCAAATGGGTAGACATAAGTTCTGAGAATATCCTCAATGTAATTTTCAGCATTCATGTTTCCATTTACAAAAACGAGCTCAGTTCGCCTGTTCTTTATAATACTCGCCCATAACATAACTAATGTAATTTTCAGCATTCATGTTTCCATTTACAAAAACGAGCTCAGTTTGCCTGTTCTTCATAATACCCGCTCATAACATAACTGTTGAGCCGCTGTATGGATGAACTTCCTGAACGCACCTGAGCCTTTCAGTATTTCCGGGCCGACGATACACTCGCACCCTTCTTGAATCAGGCTTAAACCCGAATCGCGACTCATTGGAAAACATAATTTTATTCTCATTGTTCCTGGGTCCATGTTATGCGTTCTCTACACCATTCATATCGACGAGAGTGATTCCCGTGACGTATCGGTGGGCACCTGATTGGGCATCGAGCTCGTAGGCCGTACTCATGCAGTCGATTTCGCACAGTTTAAGGACTTACATCAACACCACTTGAAATTTGTAGCCTCAAACTTATCTCTCGAGCGGTTAACATCGGCTGGCGTCTTGCAGTCAGTTGTATGTACCGGTCTTGCCGAGTGGTTGTACTCCTTTTACGGCCTGGATGCTGTTTAGCAGGTTCTCCTGTATTATTGTAGCGCTGCCAAAGACGACAAATAACACTTCTATGAATGCCAAAATGTCGAGATACCTGAGATTGATTACTTTCCGCTTGCAACATCCCTACAGCTCTTTGCATTTCATCTGCCATCAAATAACGTCGCTTCATGACGTAAAGAATATCTAACAATTCAATTTTGTCGCTAAGTTTATTTAAAGGGTTGGTAAAATTATAAAATCAAGACTAAACGTAGCAATTAAAACGCACTTAAATTCAAACAAATTCGCAGTCATTTGAATTTTATGAAAAAACAAAACATAATCAAATTTTTTTTTACAACCAGCCAGTATGTCATCAATAACAAAAAAGTTTACGCACTTTGTTTGAGTAAAGAAATTAATTAATATAAATGGTAAAATTTGTAATATCACGCATGTTGCTTAGACTTTTTTGATGTGTGTAGTTTGGTTATTGTGCACAAGTGAAATGGATGGGAAATAATACCACGGAGCATGGATTCTGACTTGCCACAAAAACTCCCTGGAAAGTTCTAACAAGATGACCATTTTATTAGTTCATTATAATTATATCAATAAACTTGTAATATCGTTACTCACTTTACAATGGCAGTAATAGTTTACTAAATACAAGACTGGTTGCCAAAAATAAAATAGAAGAAGTCGTTGGCGGCCGCTAGTAGATTATGTAGTTTTAAAAAGGATTTTTTTTATGTTTCAGTGGCAAGTAAAATCAAGATATCTGAAGTACAAGAGAAACCTAAAGCAACATTTCTAAGAAAGTCCGCTTTCTTGACTACGGGCGATGAATCGTTTAAATTCAATTTCAGTTTAGCTGCGGAACAAGTTGATAGTAATAATAAAAATATTGAAGAACCAAATACGTGGAATGTTTCTAGTGATTCGAATAATGGCAACACTAAAAGAAGTTCTAGTGAAATAAGCGCGGGAAAAAATGGCGAAGATAGTGATGTGAAAAAATTCAAATTCGCGTTCACCGGTTCACAGTTTAAATTTAATTTCAATTGTGATAAACCATAGTTTTTTTAGTAATGCTCTTCTATTCTACATTTTTTTATGTTGAACATCATTACTATATTTTTTGAAGAACAAATATATTACAGAATATTAAACAGAAAATGTATGTGTCTACCGATAATTATTAAGTTCTAAGCTATGTTTTTTTATTGTGATAATACAGGAAAGAATAAAAATGAAACACAACACTTATCTGATTTGTTTATATTATTTTTACAACTACACTTGTGTATATAATACTCTCGATTTTGGTTTCTATAAGAATTTATAGTTTACTGGGTATAGGCTTAACGTAGTTTATATCTTTTTACTAATTACTAGCCTCTGCCCGCGACTTCGTTCGCGTAGTAAGTTACTTTGGGCTAACGTTAACACGCAGTGGAAGCTCTCAATAGGAAAAATCGAAGCTCTCAATAGAAAAAATTCTGATTTTGAAAATGTATAATTGGTGCTCCGCTCCTATTGGTCTTAGCGTGAAGATATATAGTCTATAACCTTCCTCGATAAATGAACTATATAACACTGAAAGACTTTTTGAAATTGAACCAGTAGTTCCTGAAATTACCCCCTAAAACGTCACAAACTCACAAACTTTACCTATTTATAATATTAGTATAGATTAAACTCTTGACTTTAGTAATGCGCTAACTCGAACTATATATATATATAGCTAAGGCTATATTGAGAAAAACCAACAATTTTGTTTTTTGAGAGTTGATGTCATATTAAATGTCATTGCAAACCGTTTGATAATATCCATTAGTGACTATCAAACCGTTGTCGTTTCTAATCCGCATAGCACATGTGTAGTCCATAAAGAAATTATCTGAATTCACTATAGAATA
The DNA here is from genome assembly GCA_014332785.1 of Antheraea mylitta. Lineage (NCBI taxonomy): Eukaryota > Metazoa > Arthropoda > Insecta > Lepidoptera > Saturniidae > Antheraea > Antheraea mylitta. Next base: position 5,160,688 of record JACEII010000007.1, on the reverse strand, counting down.
ACCAACAGGTAGTTCGTACTTCGGAAAAGTATGGCCCCATGTTGCAACACCCATTAGTTTATTTGTCTTAGCGTCAAAAACCGCGCCTCCCTCCACACCGTGATAATTTTGACATCTGTGATCTTTTCGGCGAAATTCAGCCACAGTGCACGAGTGGTAACATGGCACCTTGAACCCACGTATGTGGTCGTAGAACGTCATAATCTTTGTGCAGATCGATATGTCAGAAACTACATTTAGTTCAGTTAGATGGAACTCTCTCTCTGCCGATTTTATTCTATGTATGCTCTGTTGAAGTAGATATTTAGAGAAATTTGAAAATACAATCGATATTTGATATCATAAGCTTAATTATAGTACATTTACCAAGTATGTTAGAGATATATACGTATATATTACAACCATATCTTATGCTAGATGACAATGTACTCGTAGTCAAAGTTGGTACACATGTTAATCCTAGGCCTTGAAATGCAGCTGTCAAGACACATAAACAGGTTCTTGGTGACAGATTTTCAACATGAGGCGATTTAGAAAAAAACAAACCATCATCATTAAATTTGGTGAAGGTTATGTTCTCAATATATAAACCATTAAGCCATTTGCGCTCAAGCATATATATAGTAGTATGGATTAGCATATTTATATTTACAAGGGTCCTAGAACTACTAAAAATTCCACTTAATGTTATTATATTACCTAATCTTGGATTAAAACGTCCAGTATATAATAAAATGTTAAAAGCTAAATTAAACGTTTAAGATACCTTTTCAGTAGCATATCCCACAACTCTATAATCAAATGGTCCATAATATTTGTCCAATGTTGCGAACCATTCAAAATCGTTATCAGTTCTGTTTGTACTATCAAAGAGTTCAATGATATTCCAAGGTCCTTGAAACTCCGTCGACTCCATAACTATGAATCCGATATCATCGAATGCCTGCTTGCTGCCCTTTGATGGAACCACAAATGCCAAAGGTGTCATGTATTGCGAATTGTAAATAACTGTTGTGTGCTTCAGTTTTAAACTAAAATATAAATATTCTCTAAAAATATTGAAAACCCGATCTTCACTTTTTTACGTCATAGGAGGCAAACGAACTGGTGGGTCACATGATGTTAAGTGATCACCGCCATCCGTAGACACTAGCAACACCAGGAGAATCGCAAGTGCGTTGCCAACCTGTGTTTGGGGGCAGGGGGAAGGATGAGGGAGGTAGAAGGGGAGGTGGACTTCCGGCACTCTTACTAACCGAACGAAACACAACAATGCAAGGACTATTACTTCACGTCGGTTTTCTGTGAGAGTGCGGAGTACACAGTAGTAACCCCGGGGGACCCAACCTATTCATGCTGAAACCAGTATTAACGTGGTATTAGCTTTAACGTGGCTCTATTACCTACAGAAATACTTACTTAATTATTCTGGATTTTAAAACGGGAACAGATTTTTTGCTACCGTTCACCAAAGTAAAAAACTTCTTATTTAAAAACATAAAAAACATGATTTTAATTTGATTACACGTAAATCACCCTAACTAATAAGTATTGGAAATGGGAATGTGACTGATTGGGAATTCATTATGTTTTACTCGGCCTCCTTGCCATTACACTGAAACTTAGGAATCATCTTCAAACTTTAACCAACCTATAAATACACCTGGCAGCTGTTATAAATATTCTTTCCGCGATACACACAGCTGTACACATGTGGGGTTGTGTGCTTCCCCGCGAGTGTGAGACGCGACCAATCCAAGGATACTGTTTCTCCGTAGCAGGTACAGCATTTACTTGGTAATTATCCAATGATGAGAAAACTGAAACAAAATAAAAATTCTGGCTGTGGAAAATCAGACGATTACTTTACAAAGATTTCAGAGTACGTCAACCTTGGTTACTGCGATGCATTTCATAGAGAAAATCGAAATATGACAATGCTAGAAAAAAGCTTATCAAAATCTTCATTCTGGCAACGACTTGGTACCTAATACATAATTTTCTAGCGGATATTTGGCTAAATTTCTTTAATAATATTATTAGAGTTAGAACTCCTTTGATTCTTTTGTGACTCATTCACGTCAAAAATACTGAGTAAGGTAGGACTGTGACCATTCGATGCGGAATATTTCGTAGACTGTTCTAGGCTACTTATCTTCTGGATTTCATTGAAGCTCTGCATTTTATTTAATACACAACGAAGCGGATGAAAGTCAGCTAATATTACTAATAATATATATTATCTTCGTGTCATGTCAAATTAATTTTTAACGGGGAACCACTTCCTTTGTAGTTTTAGCATTTAGTCAATCGTCACTAGTGTTTCTTTATTTTTTTATATCATAGGAGACCAACGAACAGGTGGGCCACATGATGATAAGTGATCACCACCGTCCATCGACACTTACAACGCCAGGGGAATCGCAAGTGCGTTGCCAGCCTGTGTTAGGGGAGGAAGAGAAAATGGGACGGGAAAGGTGAGGAGAGGTAGGGCTCCGGCGCTCTCACTGACCAAACGAAACGCGACAATGCAAGCACTGTTACTTCATGTCGGTTTTCTGTGAGAGGGTGGTACTACCCCGGTAGAGTCGACCCATTCATGCTGAAACCAGTAATAGCTTCCGCGTGGCTCTACCACTAGAAATTACAAACCACTCTACCACTAGGGGAACATAGAAAATAATGTTTTTTAAATTATGAAGGGCTCGTCACTAGCCTTTTTTAAGTTAAGTATGATTCTAGGAGGATATAGCAAATGGTCGTACATTTAACCTGATGTTTAATGGCTATTATAGTCTATACCTAATAATAAACCTTAATAGAACAGTTATTAGTCTGGTGAAGCTGTAAAAACCCGAAAGCCAATAGTGTAATCAGTCCGAAAAAATAAAATCAACTGAACAGCAATTCTGAGACCAGTTATAAATACTTACTACACTTGAGAAGTTGGAACTTCTCGGGCACAGTATACATATGAGACTACGAAACTACGACCAAACGCTCGAAAACGGCACATAAGCACGCGCATCGACGAGAGGTTTTGAAAGGAATTCTATGGACAGCACCGCGAGGTTCGCTTAGGGATCGTGTCGATGCGCATGTTTGTGTTAGTGTGCCGGTGCGAGCATTTATAGGGAGTTTCGATACTTGGTGTTGTGTGTACTGTGACTCGGGTGCCAGAAGATTTTGCTAATCTCTTTTGGAACAGACAAATACGTAAGGTAATCTAATCCTACACAGAATTGTACTTATATGTGTGAATGCGAAATATATTTTCGCATTTCCATTATATAATCATTACCTTTTTTTTTTAATTGGGAATAAATTATGACACCCTCAACGCGTTCGGACACTACGTCGAGCGACGTATGTTCAAACCCACTGAGTTTAGCTTTGGCTGAATGAAAATATCGTAATAAAAACATAACGTGGTGAAAGGACTTATTATAATGTGTAGTCACCAAGCATCTATAACTGTGTTCAGGAACTTGAAAGCCGGTCCTTCTCAAGTTAACGTGTTTAATATAAGCTCTTGATAATTTTTTTTATATTTTATAAGGAACAAACAAACAAGCAGGTAACTCGATAGTAAGTGATCACCGCCGTCTAGACACCAGCAACACCAAGAGGGTCGCAAGTGCGTTGCCGGCCTTTTAAAGTTGGGCCTCCGGCGCTCTAACTGACAGAACGAAACGCTACAATGCAGCTATTACTTCACGTGATTGTTTCTGTAGATCGGCTGGTAGGACCTGGTGCGAGCCGACTGATTCATGCTTTTTTTTCGAACTGACTATGCTATTGGCCTTGCAAGGACTTTACAGCTTCACCGGACTAAAACCCATTCATGCTGAAACCAGTTATAGCTTCAGGGGAGCTACACCTACAAGCGTTTGTTTTTGGTAAATTCAATAAAATATGAAATAGTACAAAATAATCTTCGAAATGACTAACAAGTTTCATTATAATTAGGCAGTGAGCTTCTAAAATGTCTTGATATGTGGAATAAAGTGGCCAAGTCCTCATACTGGTATCGATCGAAACACTTACATAACTGTATTAGAAAAACAAAACACAATTTCCACATTATGAAGAGGTCGTTAAATGAAACAACATTTCGTCTTAACTTTTATTACCTACAAGTTTGAACAAATCAATAAAATACAAGTGATATAATAATGGCTGAACCATATTACATAGGAGATAAAGGTTATATTAAACAACAACTAGTCATCGTAAATCTTTTTAGCCGCACTGAACATAGCTGTAAGATCGGGCTTGTGCGTAACACAGTCAAGGATTTAATACAAAACCATATCGAAATATTAAATTGGTATTAAATTTATGTTTAAATTGTCCAATGTTATCCATATCTATACAAATAAAGCTGAAGAGTTTGTTGGTTTGGTTGAATGTACTAATCTCAGGAACTACTAGTCCGATTTGAATTCTTTCGGTGTTAGATTTTATCGAGGAAGATTATGGACTATATCATCACGTTAAGAACAGCGGAGCACCAATGAAGAATGATTCAAAATCTTTTTTCTTCTTGAGAGTTCCCGCTGCGAAGTCGCAGAGAAAAGCTAGAACTATGTTTTATATATATTTGTGTTTTACGCATATATATTCAGACTGGTCAAAAATATTGAAGAGGACTGTAATTCGGATTTTAATTGAAAATCGTATTTAAATACTAGATTATAACTCGACAATTAAATGCTTTAATATAATAAAACCTAATAGCATACATCCATTTACAATACCGTAACAAGACATTCAATTCAGAAGGAGGTCGAAAAAACCCCATGCAATTATTTTGTTTTATCAAAAGTATTGCTATTTCCTACGAGTACGAGCATTGCGTAAGTAATTTAACGAGTGTAAAAGAGAAAACTAAGTTTTACTATGTACATTTTATAACATAGTAGTTAGTACTCTTCACTAAATTATCATAATCATACATCGGACTTTTTGGTAGGATCTTGGAATGTCATGTAGTAGTTTTTAGATTTTATTCAGAATCTGGTGTTATTTGGCTCTATATTTTGCAATATTGGTGGTTTTTTACGTAATATAATTCAGTTATTGTACACGTGAAGTGGATAGGAAATAATACCACAAAAACTCCCTAGAAAGTTTTAACAAGACGGCCGCCATCTTGTTACTTGATTGAAATGATCGCAAGAAACTTGTAACGTACTCGACTGGCTGTAATAATCTACTAGAAGATTGTTTGCCAAAAAAAAAATCATACAGCTGTAGGTGGTAGAGCCACGCTAAAGCTATAACTAGTTTCACCATGAATGGGTCGGCTCGCCCGAGGTACTACCACCCGACCCACAGAAAAACGACGTGAAGTAACAGTGATTGCATTGTTGCGTTTCGTTCGGTCAATGAGAGCAACAGAGGCTCAGTTACCACTTCTCCTTCCCTCCACCCCCTTCCCCACCAACATAGGCTGGCAACGCACTTGCTACCCCCCTGGGTTGCTAGTGTCTATGGACGGCGGTGATAACCTAAGGTGACTCGCTTGTTCATTTGCCTCCTGACGGTTCTGGAGTCACGCATGACTGTGGCTTGCGTGTTGGATCACCGTGTCGATCGACGTATGTTGAAATCCTTATGAATGGCTGGTGCATCGGTGATGGAAACCATCGCGAGGAAATCATAGCATGGAGGTAAGGATTTCTAAGTCCGCAGTTCGTTAACTACCAACCTCATGTAGTAACTCTATTGTCAAGCTTCTGTTGATGTGTTCCTACAGCTGCATTTGAGAGCCAGACCCCTCTAGGTTTAGTGCGTTTACTATCTTGAACTATTTCGTCACTTACCATCAAGTGTAGTTGTGTTCAAAAGCTGAAACCTATAACCCGACACAGTGTTTATTCCCACCATTTTTTGTCACACAAACGGGCAGCCTACCAGTTTTTTAAAGCCTTCCCATATATCATTTTAAAAGAGAGACAGAATTTGTTTATTTGTTGTACTTTTGCACCTTCAAGATTCGAAACCATTACCGAGTAACTACAACACCTTAAATAGACATTAGCATGATTATTGGACTTATACTAAAAGAATGTTTAACTGTGGTGTTATCAGTGTCTTGAATATAAATCGAAATTTGTCAAAGAAATATTTTTTTCTAGGAGGTCGAGAGGTTCACTGATCTAAGCAATCTATACTAATATTATAAAGAGGTAAAGTTGTGAGTTTGTAACGTTGTGATGTGACGTTGTAGGGGGTAATCTTAGGAACTACTGCTCCGATTTGAATAATTCTTTCAGTGTTATATAGGTCATTCATCGAGAATGGTTATAGGCTATATATCATTACGCTAAGACCAATAGGAGCGGAGCACAGATGAAAAATGTTTCAAAATCGGGATGTTTTTTCCTTTTGAGAACTGTTGCGTGTTAGTGTCGTGTATCTAAGCGACGCGAACGAAGTCGCGGGCAGAGGCTAGTATAGTCATATACTGAAAAGACCAAAAATTACCCATATTATAAAATATTTAATAAGATTTAAACATATATCTATCTCTTTTTCATTTATAATCAGGTAATATTGTTACCAAAAAAACTAAGTTACAACTTACTTAGTTACTGCTATTACAAAAAATTGAAGTAACAAATCGCTTAGTTACATAATATTGTTATAAGAAAAGTAAGTTACCAATCACTTAGTTAAATATAGATATAGTTAAAGGAAATTAAGTTACAAATCGCTTAATTATATAGATATGTTACAAGAAAAGTAATAAGTAATCACTTAGATAATGTTGTTACCAAAATAAAACTAAGTTACAAATCACTTAATACATATTATATTATTGGTATAGATTATACAATTTCATATTTATCAGCATGGAAACTGATCTCCTGCGAGAAATCGACTGGAGAATTGTCTTCAGCCTGCGTGACCTTCGTAGCTGTGAGGAGAGCCAGAGACGTCTCTGAGGTCCAGGTCACAGTTAGAGGGAAGAAGTCGTTTGGTATCGCGGGAGTCACACTGAAATAAACAATCACTTAGGTTCTTTCTTGCTCCAACATGACAGATTAAGAGCGAAAATGCAAACACCAATGTGATCTTAACAGATATATTTTGGAACAAACGCATCCGAAAGCAATACATGTAACACAGTAAAAGGAAAGATGACAGAATAACATATAGTGGTGTTATTATTCGAGACCCAATTTTCATCCGCTTACAAAGCAGTTCTTTTATATCATAGGGGGCAAACGAACAGGATGGTCACCTTATGTTAAGTGATCACCACCGTCCATATACACTAGTAACTCTACGGAAGTCGCAAGTATGTTACCAGGTTGTGTTTGTGGGAGAGGGGAGTGGAGCATGGAGAGTGGGTGGAATGGGAAGCGTGGGGGATGTGAGTCTCCGGTGCTCTCACTGACCGAACGAAACGCAACTATGTTAGCCCTGTTACTTCAAGTCAGTTTTCTGCGAGAGGGTGGTGGTAACGGGGGCGAGCCAACCCACACATGCTGAAACCAGTAATAGCTTCAGCATGTCTTTACCTCCTACAATAGTATTCTGTGAGACCTATTTTATTGATAAAATCTATTGTTTACTTTACGACGTTTTTTTCTTCTGTTCTGCATACTCTTGGTCCGCACCTTTTATTTGCTTTCGCTTTTTTTATTGTCTGCGTCAAAAATCCTATCTGTGAGCAACTATTGGGGGTTTTCTATTTATTTAATATTATTTGGGTTTTCTATTTATTTAGTATTATTTTACCTTAACTACTTTTTTTTATTTGAATTATAAATTAGGTTTCATTCATCTTTGATACAAGAAACCACACATTTTTTAATTGACGCTCCTTGGGCACAATAAGACTTAATTAAAACTTAATAAACTTTTCATGACGCGAAAATGACGGCAATATTTATATAACTGAATGGAGAGAGAGAAGGTGATAGTATAAATGTAGAGAGAGGTAGAAGAATGCGATAGCAATCATAGCCAAGCAAGAATCAGTTATCAAACATTAGACAAATGACAACAGAAAAATTAAAACACATTAATTTGAATAATTTTATAACCCATATTTACATGGAAACATGATTTAAACTGTCGACCTGATACTAAATAAATATAAAACTGCGTGTTATAGTTATTCTATATCAGTAAGGAACCCAATATAATATATTCAAACGTAACTTTTCATACTGGAAAGAGACGGAAATAGGCAGTTGGTAAGAAAAAGGAAGAGTTATGACTTTGAACACAGGGAGAGTGAGAGAGATAGATAGATGAGCTCCTTTGAATTAGATAAGGTCAATTAGTTTACGTAAGCGTGCTGGACCAACACATGAAACTTCTTTGAATATATATTTTATTAATTTTGCTTAGATAAGATGAAATAAAAAAATGAATTAATTATTTTATTATTTATTTGGGATAACCTAAGGACTAAACACATGTTGACAAGTATATAGTTTTATATATACTAATAATATTATAAAGAGGTAAAGTTTGTGAGTTTGTGACGTTGTAGGGGGTAATCTCAGGAACTACTAATCCGATTTGAAAAATTCTTTCAGTGTTATATAACTCATTTATGGAGGATGGTTATATGCTGTATATCATCACGCTACGACCAATAGGAGCGGAGCGCCAATGAAAAATGTTTCAAAATTGGGATTATTTTCCTCTTGAGAGCGTCCGCTGCGTGTTAGCGTTAACCCAAAGTAACTATTACTACGCGGGCAAAGTCACGGGCAGGGACTAGTGTATGTATGTATGTATATATATATTGAACTCACGTGAACTCCAGGCTGCCAGTCTTCTGTTGCTTGTTGATCAGCGGTATGTTCCAAATGAGGGTACGTCCCTTCTGTGTATAACTACCCTCCCATTGATGGACGACTACTGTGTTGTTACCGGAACTGTCAAATTAACCTAATTAGTACTGGAATGATTGTTTCTTTGAGGTTATTCTTAAGACATCGTTCAGGGTCACTTTATTTATGTAGAAGATATCTGTGGTCTTACGAGACAGCTTAACATTTTCATTGTCAGTGCAATGTTCCTATAACTTTATGGAAAACACATTTACCGAGGAAACAACCTTATTACAAGAAAAAAATTAAAATACGCGTTGAAAACTTGTTTAAAAAAAGTTTGATCACGAAAGAGTATCCTACCGTTGTTTAGGGACTGACCCTGTTTATATTTAAACATTGTTTAAGTTAGTCTAAATTGACAAATCTAATTTTATTGTTGTTACTTATTGTATTACATTTCTATTTGTCGGCAAACGATATTTCGCAGAAAATTATGGATTTCTTTGGGTATAATTTTAAATAATCATTTTAAGGGCATAACATAAGTTTTCCAACAGTTAGTCGCTCTGCAGGTTTAACGTATTCTCCATTTTAGACAATATCGCCTTTTGAAATCAGTTGAGATTATCATCAATCATGTGACTGATCTATGACTTTATGAAGTTCTATGACCTCATCAAGAGTTACAAGTGTCCGGGCTGAAGGCCATATTTGTTTCATTTTTTTATGTTTTATAGATTTTAGCATTTAACCAAAAGTATTATTGCAGGAACAGACCTATAGGTGTTTGTGGACAGTAATTCATCATGAGAGTAACAGTTAGCTAGGTGACCTTAGAAAAGACCCTATCACCATGCTAACAACGTGGCCATTAGAATCAAAATTTAAAATACTTTATTCAGTTTAGGTCTGGAGAAGGCGCTTAGGAACGTAAAAACTGTCACCGGTTCAATAAATAACGCACTAATCGATAAGAACCGGCAACAAACTGCATTTGGTTTATGATTCATTATCGATTCAATTTCATTATGAAGTGTTACATCATACAGAGTTAAGTGTCCGGGCTTAATTCTATTAGTATTTATTTTGAGCTGAAATCCGTTGGTAATAATTTTCAGGCTGAAGTCCATTAGTAATTATTCTCGGCTGAAATTCGTTTGTAAATATTTTCGGGTGGAAATCTGTTGGTAATTATTTTTGAGCTGAAATCCATTAGTAATTAATTTCGGGCAAAGTCCGTTGGGAATTATTTTCTTGACCTTACAGTGAATTAGAAATACATTTGTGTAACTCACGGAGGCAGTGGGATGGTAATGATGACGTCAGTGAGCGTTAGATGATCCTGTTCTAGCTCGTATTCGATGTTCACATCGCATCCACCGTTAGCACCGTCAGAGGGCCAGCAGTTAACTGCAAGTTTAATTTAGTACTGTATCTCTTTACACCTCTGATTGCAAGAGTGGCCTACACCGACGACCGAATAAGTGGACGGCGTCAACGAAATACAGAATTTCGGGCCAATAATCACAACACTTTTTTTTTTATTGAAGCACGACAAAGTGACTGCACTATGCCTGATGATAAGCATATTACAATCCAAAAACAGTGGCGACCACCGCGAGACAGATCATGCATCGTCGGTCGCCGCTGTCATGCCGGCCATAATGACGAAAGTCACCCGGTACTGGATATGCACAGGCTGATCCCGAAACGCGACGCGCAGAAGCGAGTCACTATGACGGGCTTTTTCGCCATGTATATGATGGTTGCGACCCAGTCGGGCTGTATAACCCACCCTACCACCCCGCTATCGCCATTGCCTCGTTCGTTGCTCAGCAGCGTGCACCACGTGCAGGTGAGCTTGGCTTGGGTGTCTCAAGTCTTAAGATGTTACTCGGCACCCCTTACAACTTATAACTACAACTGCAAGTTTAATCGATTTGCCATTTACAGCTTTTTTAATCGATTTACCATTTATAGATATACCAAGTAGTCTATATCGACACATAGGTCGCCTACGACCATAAAAGGTCATCCCTAAATTGATTAATACAACACCCGATGGTCAATCACAATGGGTAAAGGAGGGGGAGAGCGAGTTTAGCGAAAAAGACGTTTAGGGGTCCATAAGATGTAAATAGATATCAGTGATAGTGGATCTTATTAAAACTGGTTTTAATTTGACTTTCCATTTATGGAACAATATATATTCACACACAAATCTATTTAAATAAAAACTTTGTATAATTTAGACTCTTATCTGTTTATATACATGATAAACCACTTTCTAGAAACATATATGAGAAATTTGCAAAAAAGAAAACAATATTAGATAAACAGGAAAGTTACACATGACCAAAAAACATGGAAATAGTCTAAGAGAAAAAAAAAGGTTTGAGGACCTCTAATCTACTGACTTTTGGTTAGAAAACACTTTGCCATGATGTCAACACTGAGCGGTAATTTAAGGAGATACTCGAGAAAAAACGCGTTCATTTCAACCCATTTTATCGAAGTTGTCTCTTTCAGGGGAATTCCTTTCGCGTCTAGAAGTCTGAAACTGAAGCTGTGCTTTTTTTAAACTTTATTTTTGGCAATCAACCTTTCAGATTATTAATGCCATTGTCACGTAGTCAATAATATTACAAACGACGTGCGATCACTTCAATATTGCGTCGTGCGAATCAATATTCTAACCAAATGGTGGATCTCTTGTTAGAACCTTCCAAGGAGTTTTTGTGGCATCTCAGAATTTCATGCTCCGTGGTATTATTTTCCATTCACTTCACTTATGCAAAATAAACTAACTTTATTATACTATATATGTAAAACACCACCAAATTTATAAAATATAGAGTGAAATAAAACAAGATTATGAATAAAATCCACTACATGACAAACTAAAATCCCGCCAAAAACTACAAAGAGCTGTGTTATACATTACTGATGCTATTAAATATAAAAACAATGAGTCTAGAAGGTTTTTTTTTGGTTAGCTATATATTTTACAATCTTGATTGGCTGATAGACCAATGAATGACACCACTTACCAGACAACGGTGCAAGTTTATCCTCAGAGGCTGTAGCGAGCCTCCATTTAAGCACTCCCACGTCGCTGTGCATAGGGAAAGCCCTTTGGGCTTGTTTTAACCCTATCACACCTTGAGAACGGAACGCTTCCTTGTCTACATTTGGATGGGTCTATTAAAAAAAAAAAAAAAACATTTTAAATAATTTGAGCCGGTAAACATATTAATTGGAATTAAGTGGTTACCATTGGAATATCCAACAATAATTGTCTGGGAGTTCATAAGATTATTTATTTTCATTAAAAACACTGACGTTAAAAAAAACATCCTGAGGTAACATCATCTTATTGGGAAAAATATAGAACTGTCAATTTGTCTGTGTTCAAAATATATTATGGCCGTAGCTTTTCTTAGAAAGAGATTTTTTTCTCGAACTGACTATACGCTACAGGCCTAGTAAGACCTTAACAGCTTCACCGGACTAAGTTAAAAAGAGGTCTTTGTACCAGCAATATGAGTTTACAATTCGGCAGTATTTTTATTGAATTATAACTTGTTGATACATTATCATTCATCTGCTTCGTTTATCTTAACATCGTATTGATGTATAGAGTGAAAAAAAAATACGTATCACACCGCTTGCCCCACTTTCCCCAACAATAAAACACATATTGCTGAACGCGATAAAAATTCATAATGACTTAAAACTTTAATAACTTAAAATTAACTTCAAATGAAGCTAGTGTGATATATTTTTTTAGGTAAGGACCAAGTGCCAGAAAAGTTAAATTAAAAATTGAACGAAATCTAACTAGTAGTTTTTGAGCGATGCACGCAAAACAACAAATATCTACCACTTTCTTTATGTATTTTAAGTTATTTGCTCTTGTGTGAAGCAATGTTTCTAGAACATTCTCGAACACATGTTTATAGAGATAACAACCCAAAAACATTACGTATTAATGAGTACCGTATACAATCTACATCAGTGTTCCCCGCTGTGGAGCCCACGGGCAATCTAAGAATTTATTCGACACGAATTTAACCCTTTCGATTTGGGTTATTCAAATGCGATGCTAGTATGTATCGGTGACTAATTTAACAAAAAAAGGCAAATTCTTAAAAAAAAAACATGCTGTAAATAATTATTACATATAATTTCGCTTGACGATACCAAAATATCAACTGGATAATTAAAGTCGTCAAGTAAGTTATACATTATGCTTTGAAATTTTACATACGATGTTTTGATAACAATTTCATAGTGATTTCTTCTTAAAACTTATGTATATTTCTTAAGGGAACAAAACAATTTTTAAGGATTAAAAATTAGGGGGGGGGGGCATAAAAATTATGGAAATGTTAAGGTGGGGCATGACCTAAAAAAGGTTGGGAAACACTGATCTATATTATATGTTTCTACTTGACTTATAAAATAATTTACCTGTAATTGTAAAGGTCTCGTGTCCTTGTTATCGACATGTACGTGGATCCGTCCGTATTGCTCGTTGCTTATACGCAGAGTTAGCAAACCTGCCCAAACATTATAATCAATCATTAACCCTTATCCCACCTAAGTAGTATCGACACTTAAGGTGTTATTACAAAAAAGTTAAATATGTATTGAATACTCGCTTTAAAAAGGTTACGTTTTAAATGCACCGCTCTCGTTGAATGTTCGCCATCTTGCTTTTTTGTCTCGCTTTGGTTAGGTTAGACTTACGAAAAAATAATGCAAACTTGCCTCGGGCGATCGCGGTGCATTTAATACGATACATTTTAAGGAAGTATTCGGTATGTATTTAACTTTTTTTGTAATAACACCGAATTTTAAGTGGTAGAGCCACAATGATGCTATAACTGGTTTCAGCATGAATGGGGCAGCTCGTCCGGGGTAGTACCACCCGACCCACAGAAAACCAACATGAAGTAACACCTGCATTGTTACGTTTCGTTCGGTCAGTGATAGCGCCGGAGGTCCACCTCCCTCCCTTCTCCTTTCCCCTCCCCCTAACCCGCTAACGCAGGCTGGGAAAGCACTTGCGACTCCTCTGGTGTTGCTAGTGACCCCCCTGTTTATTTGCCTTCTATCATAAAAAAGAACATATTTTCCCCCCTCCACTTCCGTCTATTAGACGTTCATATCAGTATTCACAACTTTTATAAACATATTATTTTTTACACAACCCATTTGCATCCTTTGCAGTGTTCCTCTATTATTCACAATTTGTTTAGTTACATAACTTTCATCTAATTACATAATATACCCTACTATAAATAATAATATAATGATAATCAATTAATAATGATAATCGAACAAAGTATAGAAATGTCACTACTTTTTTTATTTGCATAAGTACTACTCAAGTTTGTCGTACATTTACTCGTTACTAGCTGTGCCCGCAACTCTCCGCGGGGCAGCTTTTTTTTCTCGAACTGATTACGCTATTGACCCAGCAAGGTCTTAACAGCTTCACCGGAATACTTCGCGTGGAAGCATATGTAAAAAAACAGTGATCAATAGAATTCTCCGAATGTATTAAGTCCATTTACTTATCTACTTTTCTCTTGTACGTAAGTCGCGTTGCGTTAAGGTCACCGAATAGAAGCACATCTTTAAAATTCAGATGAAATTCCTAAATATTATAAAAAAAGTCCAGAATTACCGGATAACTCAAAGCTCTGTATGTCACCGTCCCGTCCGGCGACCAGACTCAGCCTTTCTTCGAAGCGTAAATGCACACTACAATGAATATACCACTTTAAAAACGGTGTGAACTCTTTGTAACGAAAAACTTTCTAGTATGTAGAAAATAGCACTTTGGTTCGTAAACCACAAAACACTCTTTATAACGAAAAAAAAAAACTCAGTCCCTTGAAATTAATTATAAAAAGTTCACACCATATTGAAGAAATAATCCCTCGCGTTTTTGACATGGCTTCAACAACGGTCAGTCGTACCTAATAACAAATTTTATTCTTTTCATGATTTTTTTTTCTGTTTTGATTAAAAAAATATATTTTATGTATTGATTGTATTACATAAAAAAGAATTAAATTTGTTGTTTCGATATACTTATATCTGAAAAATATTTTTTATTACGAATTACGGCTGACTCATATGCAGTTCTGTGATAAATGAATTTAAATTGTTTAAACTGATAAAGAGCAATCAAAATTAATTTCAAAATAATAAGCTTATATGTTTATGAATGTGATTAAGGAAAAAAATCTTTATTTGACCGAAAAGTTATTTAAATTCCCATTTGTAAACTTAAAAAATAGTCAGTAATATTGTAATAAATAATAGAATTTTTAAAACGGTATAAAAGTATGAATATTGAATAATAAATACTAAAATATTCATTAAAATATCTCTAAAGGCCTGGTTGAAATAAATGTTATAATTAAAAATCCTTGATATTTTCAATTGAAAAAAATAATAGTACATAAAACTATCTCAAGCCTTTTTCTCGACATGACTACGCTATTGACCTAGCAAGGTCTTAACAGCTTTACCGAAATACAAACTATTTCAAAGTTTTAAGCAATGGCAACAATTATTTTACAATGAAATATTTATATTTAAATACAGTGGTACCGAATAATAATTATAAAATTATTATTCGTATGAGATGTTTTAAGGACTTAAAGCTAAACTCTATGCTATATAGTTACGGTTAAAAATACTCACTCTTTGTGGTCAGCAGGGACCGGTTTGTCAGCTTTAGTTTGGGGTGTCACGGCGACGGTTGCCGCAGAATCACCCTCGCTCCGGAGCTTCGAAACGAAAGACTCCGCGTCAGTCCCACGAGACCCTAACTTCATCGCGGATCGTCCCACTGGCCGACTGGATCCAATATTCATTCGTATTATTTTATACATTTTTTAATACGCGACGAAGTTAATTCTAGATACTAGCTACAAAATTAGCCTTAACTTAAAACCGAAGTTGTAAGTGCCGATGCAACACGCTACGGAGTTAGCTTTACTTTAAAACTGAAGTTGTATGTGCCGATGTAACACGCTATTGAGTTAGTTTTAGCTTAAAACGGAAGTTGTACGTGTCGATGCAACACACTACGAAGTTAGCTTTAGTTTAAAACTGAAGTTGTATATGCCGATGCAACACGCTATTGAGTTAGCTTTAGCTTAAAACGGAAGTTGTACGTGTCGACGCAACACGCTACGAAGTTAGCTTTAGTTTAAAACTGAAGTTGTATGTGCAGATGCAACACGCTACGCAGTTAGATTTAGTTTAAAACTGAAGCTGTATGTGCCGATGCAACACGCTATGAGTTAGCTTTAGCTTAAAACGGAAGTTGTACGTGTCGATGCAACACGCTATTGAGTTATCTTTAGCTTAAGACGGAAGTTGTATGTGCCGATGCAAGACGCTATGGAGTTAGATTTAGCTTAAAACGGAAGTTGAACGTGCCGATGTAAGACATTGTAAAGTTAGTTTCATTTTAAACTGCATTTGCGTGCGTCTATTTAACACACAAAGAAGTCGGTAGATATACAGTTATTTTTGAAATATCATTTTAAATAATCTAACTAGTAATAAATATTATTATAACGTGTATTTTATTTAATTAAACTTTTATTCATAGCACTTAATTTCGACTAAGCCCTTTTGAATCTGTTCAAAGCGGTTAAAATGTGTAAAGATGTATTCTTTATATTGACTCAAAGCATGTATAACTAACTATACACTTATGTACATAAGAACAGACACTACAATATTAATTTTCAGTTGCTGCATGTGCATCTTCATTCTTTGTTTTATATTTAGATTCTCTCTTATATTGTTCAATTTATATATTTACTCCTTAACCCATGTGGTAAAACGTAGTATAGTGTAACCTGAACAAAATACTCAGAAAAGTCTTTTAAATTGAATCCAACAGAGAACAGATAACTGATTTTTAAAGTGAAAGGTTTTTTCTAAGACCTCAATTTTTTGTCGCATTACAGGTCGAGGAGTCGGTGTAAAGTGAAAGGGGCTTTGTAGCCAAGGCAATATGGTAGCACCCATAGCTTAATCAAATCATAATCATTGCTGTAGGTGGTAGAGCCATGCTGAAGCTATAATTGATTTCAGCATGAATGGGTCGGCTCGTCCAATGTAGTACCACCCGACCCACAGAAATATCGACGTGAAGTAACAGTGCTTGCATTGTTGCATTTTGTTCGGTTAGTGAGAGTGCCGGAGGCCCACCTCCTCCTCACTTTTCTTTCTCCTCTTTCCCGCTACCCCATCAACACATGCTGGCAACGCACTTGCGACTCCTCTGATGTTGCTGGTGTCTATGGAAGGTGGTAATCATTTCACATCAGGTAACCCACCTGTTCGTTTGCCTTCTATGATATAAAAAAAAATCAATGAGTTGAAATGTCTCCGGTACTCACTGACAACAATGCAAGCACTGTTACTTCACGTCGGTTTTCTGTGAGATTTTTGTATGTGTGTATTTTGTGCAGATCATTCTTATGGTAAGGGAATGGGAAAGGGATGGGAAATTCATAATAATAACAAGTACGTACGTATCCCTTGCCGGTGTTGTTGGTATCTTCTCGATTGAAGGTTCAGGCAACGTCGAGGACGACATTGAAGAGCTTCCGAACCCGGTACTACCTGATAATGTTTAATAAATAAAAATCAATCGCCGAATGTGTATGTATGCACATCATTTTAGAACGGCTGCGCCTACTTTGCTAATTTTTTTTTTTTGGAATTGTCATGACAAGGTTTATATCAAAGAGAATAATATACAAAAATTGACAAGAGAATGGAAATTTATATGAAAATCCATCATTTTCCCATCAAAGAAATTAAAAGCATAGTATAAATGAACGGGTATATTTCGATCTTACGAAGATCCGAATCCTCTTGTTGTCTATTAAACATTGAAACTTTTTTCCTGTACATTTCTCGGATACTTTCTGTAGTTTATACGGGTTGATAGATTTTAGCATATGGAGAGGTACTAAATTCCTCTCAATGGTATGAGTGCGGTAGATTATATAACACGAACTTCTGCCCGCGACTTCGGTCGTGCGGAATAGTTACTTTGGGCTAACGCTAACACGCAGCGGAAGCTCTCAAGAGGAAACAAATCCCGATTTTAAAACAATATGCATTAGTGTTCCGCTCCCATTGGCCTTGACGTGACACTATATAGCCTATAACCTTCCTCGAAAAATAAATTATATAACACTGAAAAAACTTTTTCAAATCGGACCGGTAATTCCTGAGATTACCCTCTACAATGTTACAAACTCACAAACTTTACCTCTTTATAATATTAGTATAGATTATTCTCCCATTTAAAGTTGTGACAAACATGATTGTTTATGGTTAAACAGGCAAATAGTAATTTATTTATTTATAGTTGATACGTCTATATCATACTGTGTCGAAATTGTTTCTCGTGTTTTGGTCACTGTAAATGTTGACTTATTAAAGTGAGTTTATTAGTCCGGAGCCAAATGTCGAGTCGGTTTTTGAAACCATGTACAGAATAAGCAGATACCAACTATTTCGTCAGACAATCGGTTCCAATTTAGTACCACTCTATGACTGAGGAAATTGCAGGTAATTGTTTTTTTTTTTTCTCTTCGCCTAACTATCAAAAAAATATTTCTTTTGCTGTCACTCGGATTCGAACAGGGTGCCATTTGAGCAATTTTTTTTTTGTAGGCAATTGTTGCGTTTGACTTATTTTAATCTGATCTCCTCTTGTAGATCTTGTTGTGTCTCTTAAAATATACATTTCACATAAGTATGGTAGGTTGTATTTGTGAGTATATATTTAGTATGTTTCTATGAGGTCACCACGAAGGCGTCTTTTTTTGAGAGTAGTCAAGTGCAGTGCATGCAGTATTTCTGTGTATAATTTTTACCTTAAGCATTACGGTATTTTTGTGGCTTTATTATGGTATAGATTAGTTAAAGGTAAAGTTAAAGTTGTGACAAACATAATTTTTTGTGGTTAAATAAGCAAAGAGAAACCGAGATTTTTGCCTCGTATATGGGTGTTATAAATAAGGAATTTTAATATTACTGAAAGACATTTGAGAGCGAGGCGGTTGTCCTCTCTTAGCTGCTTCAAGCCTCTCGCGTTGAAGCTCCTTGGCACGTTCCCTCATACGATTCGCCGCCTCGCGTTCTTGGGTCTACATAGATCAATAAATACTATCTTAAAACGAATTGTTAGACATAGACGTTGTTATTACTAAAAAGTTAAAAACGTATTTAATACTTGCTTTAAAAAGATTACGTTTTAAATGCACCGCGCTCGCTGAATGTTTGCCATCTTGCTCTTTTGTCTCGCTTTGGTTAGGTTAGGTTAGACTTGGGAAAAAAGGATAACGCGGACTTGCCTCGGGGGAGCGCGGTGCATTTAATACGAAACCTTTTTAAAGCAAGTATTTAATACGTATTTAGCTTTTCTGTAATAACACCGAAAGTAGTTATATACCAGGTGAAAGTTTAATCGCTTGCAGTATTCTAGGACATGACACTTCATGGTCGAATTTAACATATAAGATAATAATAACAAAACAAATACTAATAAACAACCAAAAAAACGTAAGTTAAAGTTTGTTCTAAGACTTTCGAAAGTATAAACACAATCTAGGTGTAATGTCTGATGTTGAAAGCTACAATGGGCGAACGGACAATAAATTCTTTTCTTTTGTTCCTGACGTTCCCTTTCAAGTGGAAGTGAAATCAGCCGACGGTCATTGTGCGTTGGACACTGTGCTTTAACATAGACGCGTAGAGGATTGTGTATAATCTTTGTATTTTTCTAGATAATTAGGTCAAATATAAGTACCTATTCTTTTAATGATTTAGAACGAGAATCGAGTGCAGAGTAGTCTGCATAAATATTGCTACTGTCTAAACATTCAGCCTGTACAGAGAATATTAGCAACCTCCCGCGCCTTAGTTTGCACCCTTAAACTGTATTTATTTATATACAGTTGTGGATAACGCAAAAGTCACCAGTCGGATAAGAAATAAAAATAAGGATCATACCAGGTTGAAAACTTACACCGCTTTATCACATCGATACAACTTAAACTATTCATAATATTGAAAAAATTGAGCCGTCACGGGACGCCTGTCACATGTGAAACATTGAATTTTTTTTGTATAAGTTATATGTATAAAAGAATAGATTACGACAGGAATCAGAAATGGCATAATGAAAAGATAAACCATTACAAATTTGCTCCATAAAGTAATGACTTTTTATTTTTTTATTATATAAATATTCATTTTTATTAAATACAAAAATTCAACTAGGCGCAGACGCAGTATATTTGGCGGCATTTATTAAAGAGAGCTACATTGTCAGCTCGTGCCGTATTACACTACCAGAACGAGTGGCCGACAAAACAATTTCAATCTTATGTTTATACAGATAGAGTTGTAAATATTTTTGAGAATTTCATTAATAATGCAATGTTCGCGTTTTGCGTCGCCACGCCAACAATCAAGTTTACCCTCCGCCTATAGATATTTCACATCAAAGATTGAATTGTGCAACATTAAAATACAGAAATAGAACAAGGAAAAATAAAAAAGTGAAAATTTTTAAACGAACCTGCCTCACTGCTTGGTATATCTTCTCCTCGTGTGAATCCATCTCTACGAATGAGCGTACCTGTGAGATAATATTTGTAATTATCGAATAAGCATTCAAACGCATTGACATATAAAAACCCAAGACGCACTATCTCGAATAAAAGTATCACTCAAAATCGACCCGCAAAAACTCTCCTATATACATTTTTTTTTTCGAAATGAAAATGCCGTTGACCACAGCTTCACCGAACTATTGAGGCGAGCGCTGAAGGCACTCAGCCGATTTGGGATGTTTGGGCGACTAACTCAAGGGTGTACGGCACACCTCGGCTTGGGCCGTCGCCTGTTTTGTGCAAAAATCGCGATCTATCTGAGATAACCTAAGCTAAGCTATCTAGATATACGTATATGAGTTATAGAAACATGCATGTGTACCAAGCATGAGTGCCTCAACAACTCCTATATGTATTTTGTGACGGAAAAATTCCTCAAAACTATATAGGATAGGATAGGATAAGGAAAAATAAGGGTAGAACTCTTTGTCGTTTATTTCTCTGAAAAAGAAAAACAACGTGTAAGCGTGTAGACGTGCACGTGTGTATAGGTGATGTGTGTGATGTTGTAGCAGCGATATGAGGTTTTATGTCACTATCGCGTGAGCAGCATACTCAAGGGCTCCACACCGAGGGAACGGACCTAGGCTTGAGCCGCTACCGAGGGGGGCCTAATCTGGTGTGCGGGAGCGAAATTTACCCCCAGATCACGGCGGCGTGATCTGTGGTTACGCGGGCGTGGGCGTGAACACGCTCTGTTTGGAGAGACAGGCTGTTACTGATCGTTTGCTGACGTGATTGAATCAGGAGGGTCGGTAAAAATGTGTCGCGGTATATACATACGTGATTATTGTTATGCGATAAAACTATGATTTTGAAAATTCAACCTTACCTGAATGGTTTAAAGTTGCTTTTGTTATGTAGGTAGTTTAATATAAGATTGTTGGTGAAGATATTTTGTAAAATAAACCAATTATCTTTTAGAGCTCAATGAAGTATGTTTGTTAATATATGTATGTAGCAGATACTTTATCGAGAGATGCGATTACAGATATTAAAGAAGAGGATAGTACAAATAATTTAGAGTATATAGATAGTCATGTTAATTTGTGGTTAGAGAATTTAAGAGTTAGTAAAGAAGAACTAGTGGAAATTAGGGTTACTGCTTTGCAGGACGGGGACTTGAGTCTAGCATTAAGCTAATACAAGGATGGGTGGCCATATACGTCAATAGGATACGTCAATAGGATACGTCAATAGGAATGCAAAACAATATTGGGACGTACGACACGAGCTACATTCTGTCAACGGCGTGCCGTTTCGCAACGATAAGGTAATTATACCGAAGAGTCTAAGAAAAGAAATGATAAACAGGATCCATGAAGGTCACCTAGGAATTGACAAATGTAAGAGAAGAGCTCGAGATGTGATGTGGTGGCCGGGCATGGCGGGCGATATTGAGCGTGCTGTAGGTGCCTGTGAGACCTGTATCGAGAGACGAGTCGCTCAACCTAGGGAGCCACTGATGTCTCGGGAGCAACCTGGGAGGCCCTGGGAATCCTTAGCCGCAGATATCTTTCAAATAAAAGATAAGTATTTTCTGTTGGTACTTGATTATTTTCCGAAATATGTAGAAGTGGTATCTCTGACTGACATGCGGAGTGTAAGAGTAATCACAAAATTAAAATCAATTTTTGCACGTCATGGGATCCGAAAAAATATTATTACTCATAATGCTAAACAGTTTGTTTCTGTAGAGTTTAAAGAATTTGCTAGACATTGGGAATTCGAACAAATAACTAGTTCACCATATTATCCTCGTTCAAATGGGTTGGCGGAACGTAACGTTCAAACGATAAAAAATATATTAATTAAAGCACAGAATGCTAGAACCGATCCTTACCTGGCATTATTGAACTATCGGAACTCCCCGATTTCGGGAGAGGAATATTCACCTGCTCAGCTTCTAATGTCACAAAGATTAAACACCAGATTACCGGTTAGTGAGAAATTACTTGAACCAAAAATTAACTCTAAAGATGATTTGTTAAAATCACGACTCAAAATAAAACTGAGTACAAAAAAATATTACGATCGACATACAAAACAATTGAAACCACTAGAAAAAGCTGAACAGGTACATATACGCGATGCAAATATATGGGTACGCGTCACGGTTGAGATAAAGGCAAAAGAGCCTCGTTCTTACTGGATTCGGACTCAAAACGGTCTATACAGACGAAAAAGACAACATATTCTCAAATCGCCAAATAAAAAGAACTACGACTATCTAACTGAACAGCCAACGACTACAGAATCAACGTCTGAACAGCCAACGGCTACAAAATCATCATCTGATCAGTCGGTTCGTTGTACTCAATCAGGTAGAATTGTACAAACGCAAGATCGCTGGCATTACTAATATTTACCATTTTTTTTTTTAATTTTCTTGTTTATAATATTGTATGTCTATTTTATATCTCTTATTTTTTTAATGTCGTATTATAATTACTATTTAATGATTATAAAGGAAATAAGAAGATAAAGTAATTAAAAAAAAGCATCTTCGTTTTATATACGTAATTTTATAGAATTATCTAGCTTATAAATATATTGTTGTCTCATAAGGAGGGAGATGTTATGTAGGTAGTTAAATATAAGATTGTTGGTGAAGGTATTTTGTAAAATAAACCAGTTATCTTTTAGAGCTCTAACTAGATTTTGCTTCCGGCTTCGCTCGCGGTGATTTAGTCTCGACCTATCTTTGGTAACAGGTCATTTTTTCTGGATGAAAGATATCTTAGTCATTCCCCTGGGAACGTTTATGCAAAATTTATACAACAAAACTATTGAATTTGATAAACATAACAGTCAACTACAGATAAATTGAACCTTTAACAATGATATAGAGACGATTGTGTTTTAAAATTAATAGCTTGCCATTTAAAAAACAATCAATTCTCCGTAGTCTGCTAGCGCAGTGCAGCCTCATATTTGGTAAGAAAATCTCAGTATATTTAAATTTATCTTTATAAACAAAAATATCTGCTTATGCTACATATAATAATTAAATGACAATCCAAGGTATCTTCACCATATCTTAGAATTTTCTGTTATTTCTTAGATTTTTTTGTTATAAATAACGTTTCACTACTTTATCTAGCTTCCGTGGACCTTAACTCGTATAGAATAAGATTCAATTTAGTTCTTTATTTGAATTCGATTTGGAAAACGATATTAACAAGAATTCAGTCCGCGCTCGGCAGACGTAGCGATTGGACGAATGTTTACGTCGCTTTGTACTCAATTTCTTTTACAAAAATAAATGGCTTTTTTTTTATATCAAAGGAGGCAAACGAACTGGTGGCTCACGTGATGTTAAGTGATCACCACCGCCCATAGACACTAGCGACATCAGGGACGTCGCAAGTGCGTTGCCAGCCTGTATGTGGAAGAAGGGGGAGGGGAAGGAAAGGGAAAGAAGGAAAGAGGGACGTGGGCCTCCGGCTCTCTCACTGACCGAACGAAACACAACAATGCAAGCACTGCCATATCACGTCGGTTATCTGTGAGAAGGGTGGTACTACCCCGGAGGAGCCGACCCATTCATGCTGAAACCAAAAATAGCTTCAGTGGGGCTCTACCACCTACACTTCAATTTTTGATCATTTCGAAAAACGAATTAATTTTTATACAGTATTTTATATGTGCTGTGCGTTTATATTATGATAAAGATGCACTACAAACAACTTGAAATTTCGAAAAAAATCACACTTTGAATGCTTTATCTATACCCCCGAGAATGTGTATGCAAAATTTAATGATGGTCGATTGTGTAGTCAACGCGTGTAAACGTAAAAAAAACAAACATGTTTCGAACAGCATTAATATTGCTATATAATACAGAACAAAAAAAAATATTATGAAGAAGATACAGACCTGCGCCAAATTAACGCTCTCCCTGTATCCCAGAGCGACAATCTCATCAAAAGCGAACAGTAGATTGAACGCTTGATTCAAGACTTCAGCTTCAGTTAGTTGCGTACAGTATTCTGGGACCTGTAATTATAATAAAAAAAAAATTTAAAATAGTAGTTCTGTGAAGCTGTTAAGACCTTTCTAGGTCAATAGTGTAGACAGTTTGAGAAAAAAAAATATTTTGAAAACAACTTGTTACAACTGTTTTAAGAAATAATTATCAACATATTCATATTGTGTTGTAAATCGTTTGATCCCATATTAATTAAGAAAATATAATAAAATCTATTGTATTTTGTATTGAATCAATAATATAGTTTTTTCGTATATTCCTTGGATTCTATAACATTTCGGAGATGCTAAACAAAATAAACTAGCACACAACTATGCATCTAGAAAATATAATTTTCTTTAAAATGTTACATATAAGGATATATGTCAGATTTAATTCGATTAAGTAATGAGGCATTTAAAATAGTTAGCAATCTGATTATTTGATGAAAGTGTGTAGAAACAATAATATCATCTAAATTCCCATTCCTTTGACTAAGACTTTGATGTCCCTTAATTTACAGCATGTTTTACACCTGCATGTGTATTTTAATTGTCTATTTGATAACATAATCCTTTCAAATTCTAAAATCCATTTATATAGCTACATAAGCAAATAATCAATTAATTATATACTAAGCTATGTTATTTTCTCAAAAAAATATTATCTTACAAGTTTTCAAATGTCCCTTTAAAAATTATCTAGATCAGTCTTTAGATTATTGATCTGATTAACCATATCAATCATAAAATCTTTGATGATGGAAGCAGATAATCTTACAAAATATTCTTTCAATTAACTTGACTTAGAAATATATTGTTTCAGCACAAATTCAGATCAAAATAACACCTATTATATATTGAGATAGTCTCCATAAACTAGATAATATGTATTGGAGTGAATCTCTCTTAGGAAGTCAGTTTCTTATTTGGCTTCTTCACCTCTATTTTGTTTGCCGGTTCAATACGTAGAGATGTGGAAACCAACCATAGAAATAGAAGAAATAGACCAAAGAAAACCGACGTTAAGTAACAGTGCTTGCATTGACGCGTTTCGTTCGGTCAGTGAGAGCGCCGGTGGCCCATCTCTCCTCACCTTCCTACTCTCCTCTTCCCTTCCTCCCCTCCCCCAACACAGGCCGACAACGTACTTGCGACTCCTCTGGTCTTAGCAAGTGTTTACGGACGGTGGTGATCACTTAACATCAGGTGGCCCACCTGTTTGTTTGCCTCCTATGATATATAAAAAAAATGTGTACTATATGTTTAGTTTCAAATATGGTCAAGGGTAAGTGGACATGCTCAGTTGCAGGAAGAAAAGATGTACAATCACTTGAGCCCCAAGGATATGAAACAGGCACACATATTATCTATGTTGTGTATGCTCGCTGTTTCTTCAAACTACTGCATAAGTATATACAGCAGTGTAGATCCTTTTTATGTCACGCAACAACAATAAGGCCGCTAATTAATAAGCAGACGGGATAGGGAACTATTTATACTAAGAGACCAGTTTTTGGGAGCGTTTCAATGTACCACACTTGGCCACAAGTGGGGCTTAGGTATACGTAACATAGTTAACATCTCATAAAGGAAATCATGCGCTTTTTCGAGATATATTCAAATAGAGAGCACAGCGTTTAGAACATTTACAAACCACAGGTGGCAACACTGACGCACGTACACCGTGAAATAAAATGTTTGTAAAACTAACCGTTTGTAGTGCAGTACATTCGCCATGTTAATCGGCGAGACAATGTCGTTCTAGATCGATTGTACACTCCATGATCGATCATTAACAACCCTATTCATGAACGATTGAGTAAAGGAGGGGAGGGGATCCTCTCCTATACAAGGTAGGTAGGATAGGGGGTCACAATTGTCCTCAGTGGGTCACATAGTATACTGTTCCTACAGCAGTGGTGGAATCATGGTCATGAATAAAATACTCGCACTTCATGTTACAGTGTGCACATTGAAGTAGAGATTACACAGGAAAGGGAGTTGCTCTCACAGGTAATAATAAAGATAACAATTTACCACTCTGCTGAATAGGCGCAGTGTTTCCAGATCTTCAAGAATATTACTAGCTTTAGTTGTAATCAACAGCATGTATAACTTGTCCAAAGGCTGATACACATATCTGAAAAATATTAATTCTAAATAACCAAGCTGTTCACAAGATAAAGATTTTTTTTTTTGTGTAATCACTAATACTATATCTGTCTTATTAAATATTATATGAAATATCTAATGAAATATTTTGAGATTTCGATGTAATTTTCTTTAAAAACATTAAATTATGCAAACTCTTTAGTTTACCTTTTTTTTTGTTCATGTACTCATGTTCATAGTACTCATACTGAATTTGATACCTTGCAAATTATAAATTATTTTCATTTGTAATCAATATGTCAATTTTTTTTCCATTTGTTCAAACCATGTGATTTATAGATTGTAAAGATCTTATTGTAATCAAACAAGTGTTAAACTCTTCAGTAGGATTCACAATATTGTGTTATATTTTATATATAGTCATGAGTTTTCACTTTATAACCTAAGCCAGTTTTTGTATTTCAATATACTGTTTCTACCTTTTGAATATTACAATCTTACATAATCAAATAAAATACTAAATTATTACTATATTTTCTTAAGATAGATTAGATAATTACAGTTACGATTTTGTTTTACTTTACTACAATTATTTAAATTAAAATTATTTTTCCGTTATTGTTATGTCACAATCTACTGGTAAATTGTTTTGTTTTGTTTTGTTTTAAGCGCCGGAGTAAAGCTCATTATAGTTTCATTTTTATTTCTATATATACATTTTAAGTTTTTTTTTTTAAGACTTGAGCGCGAAATGAATTAAGTATATAACCTGAAAACCAGCGTCGTTCGTTATAGGCGGCAGTATGCTGACGCCAGGTCTCTTTGTCATAAGTTTTGGTTATGTGTAAGGGTTTCTTTTTAATAATATTTTTTGTACGCCTTATGACAATAAATATTTCTTTTCTTCTTTAAAATAGAATAAAAATTATATTACTGTATACTAAATTCTTCACAATTTTCATGAATGAATTCCTAATGACAATATTTTTTTTTATTATTTTGAGTCATCAACCACCTAATCTTTCGCCATGACCAATAAGGTTGATGCCTTAACCCAAAATTATCTTTTTTTTTTCTAAACTTGTTTTCGCAAAAGGGTCATTTGTAATTGGCAAAAAAAATGGAGAGAGCTGATCGCAATTTGATGTTTCAGTACTCACTCCTTTGACACGTTGCATGAGCGTAATGTTAAGTCACCA
Organism: Antheraea mylitta; assembly: GCA_014332785.1. Classification (NCBI taxonomy): domain Eukaryota; kingdom Metazoa; phylum Arthropoda; class Insecta; order Lepidoptera; family Saturniidae; genus Antheraea; species Antheraea mylitta. Next base: position 5,132,863 of record JACEII010000007.1, on the reverse strand, counting down.
AGATATGTTAGTCCTGATATATGTATATACAAGTCAGAGTGAAAATTGTAGTTATTTCAAAAAGATTTAGATGCAGGTAAGAGAGTCGTTGTAATCAAAGCCTGTTGAATGTCTTAAGATTGGCAATCACAGGCTTGACAAAATTATCGAACAATTTCATTGTAGACTCCTTTTGCATCAAGCCGAAAAACTTCTTTATCTACGCACACTAATGCGGGGCCATTCAAGTATTACATAAGCAGAATTTTTGCAATGTCTGACCGCACCTTCCCCCTGGTCAGCAAAAGTAAGCAATGTTCCTAACCCTCCCCCTCATAATTACGTAAACATTTTTATAAATATATTAAAATCTATTCCAATTCAGTAAATACATATTACTGACGTAATCACCATCCAGACCTCCCTAATCTCTATGTCATCACAAATAAGCAATTCAAGGACCTTCCTCCCCCAACAACCTAAGTTATTTAGTACATTATAAACTAATGCATCTATGACATATCATTTGCTGCAAACTTTAAAGAGTAAATAAATAAAAACTGTGTAAAGTTTAATCTTAAAAATACCAAACACATTTCTGACAGAAATTCTCATATGTGACATTAATAGTCTTGGTAGGTATATGCAACAAACACTGGCACATAAGGTATTTATAACTCTAGACTTCAAGAGTATCAACAACAGAACTGAGTGATTCTTTTGAGGTAGGTCATATATCTATTTGATGCAATGATTATTTAATATCAAAAAGATTACTTGCCCTTTTTAACTTTATAATTAGCGTTTATCATGACTTTGGAAGTTAAAAAGTTGAAACAGTATTTATTAAAATGTATACAACAAAAAAGTAAAGTTTAGAATAGTTATTCTAAATGCCACTTATGAACACTGTTACCATTTTAGCGACTTTGTCACTAGATCTAGCGGATTTTGGACATGTTTAACAACTATTTATTTTCAATCTAGTGACTGAAAAAAATTTGCGACTTCTAGCGACTAATGGAATATTGAAAATATTCAAGTAATTTAGTACTAATTTAATTGTAATTACTGGTAACAACATGAATGGTTGATTTTGTTTTTGGAATTTTCCTACCAGAATGACGTTCGATCTTGGGGTTGACCAGAATGAAAACAGCAAGAAGAGTTATAACATGACTAAAAGTTGTTATAACTAATCCAACTAAAGCCTTTTGTTCGTTTTATCACAGTGGAATACTCACAATATAGTATTTTCATCATATTTTTTTACCATGAAATATAAACATTTAGCGACTTCTGGTGAATTTTTTAATAATGTATTCTTCAAAATCTAGCGACTTTTTAAATTACGTCTGGAGACTTTTTTATTTCTTAAACGGCATCACTGCTTATGAAGGTTTCAATAAATAATTTTGAAGTTATCATTCAGTTACTAAATAGAACGTATTTTATGCCTTACCTAACAGATTCTGTTTCAACAAACGTGTGTTGCCGCCCGGCAGTCATTAGCTTGGGAAACGCAGCAAGCAAACCCTCTATGCGTGCCTTCGTCATTTCCACAAACTGACGTGAAACTAATGCTATAATTTTAAGCCAAATTTAAAAGATTTAGAAGTGAACAATAAGTATTATTTTGAGTTGTTATTTCAATACATAGCTAATTTTACCTTTTCCAGTTTTTGTGCATACTGTAGCCGCAATAAGAACCTGAAATTACACAAAAATATAGCCCAAGATAGTAAACATACAGCAGAATGAGAAATATGCGCTTATGATAATAAGTGTCCAATAGTGCACGCAATATAGCAATACTCTGAAATACTATATATTTTACCATTTTTATTTATCGTTTATTTGCTATATTATCATATAAATTTCAGTTTTCCACAACTTTGACAACACACATACAGATGACGTGTTTTTCTTTTTTTTTTACTCATGTTGCCATCGTAAGCGAAATACAGATTACAGCAACGTTAATACGAAAACCGATGCCACGACTAGGTATATTTGATACTAAAAATATTAGTAAGAATTATAAACTGCTTATTACATGTTAGAAATAACGTACGAGATGTAACCAAACGCAAACCAGCGCAATACAAGGTTGAATTTTAACCAAATCAATAAAATATTATGAATTACTGATATCATTGTATAAAAATGCGATAATTAAAAACCTGTACAACTTCGATAAGAATTTTTTTGTACTTACAGTCATTTTAATAATACTGTAGTGATTGTGTACTTATAACATAGAATAAATCATTTAATATAACATCTACAAAAAATATATATGTCGATTAATTTCATGTACTACAGTTATAATTTATATGTGCGCTTTTAATTAAAATAAAACAAAGAAAATAACACCAAATATGAAAATTATCATATTAATTTAAACACACTACGCACGTAAGTATGAGATACTTTTCTTATCACTAGTCACTACATCACTACTTAACTAGTATCTGTGTTTACCACAGAGTAATAAACGGGTCAACTAAATGTCATTTTATTCCGGTAAATGTCATGTTTGTCAAAAATAATCAAGGCACGTTGGCGTTAAATTTTACTTTATTTCGTGATTTTCAACGATTTATTTACGTCGGAACATACAACATAAATGATTTAACATACGTTTGACTACTTATTATTGAAAAATGGAGCTAATCATTTGACCCGGGTGTTAGATTCTATGGAATTCGCTTGTGTAGCGGAGAAGCCAAGTAATCGTGGTAAGTGGATATTTTTATTACTTTTCTTATTTGTATCGCATTAGGTCACATGGTATCGCATCATACGTGCATTGGGAGGTGTTATCGTCTTTATTATTCGCTAATGGTCAAGCGATTTGATTTGCATACAATAATGTTTTCATGCCTATTTTGACATCAACATTTAGTCCAATATTGTCGTTTGTGCGCGCAATACGTGATTATCCCATAGGCACGGGTGGGCGTAGATAACTTATCAGCAATAATTATAGTTTCTAGTGATTTGAAAACTACGTAATTTTGAAAGTTCTCAAACAATCGAAATGGACCAAATCTATCTTATTGACAGTGATAATGAGGTAATTGAAGTATCATAAATTTAAAATTATCATATGGAGAGGGTAGTTACAAAAATAGAAATAAATTTGTAACAGAATATTTAGTATTTTTTTATTTAACAAAGAAATAAGTAAATGTAAATTAAACAACAAGAAATAACTTATCCATATATAAATTTAATCATCAAATGACTATTTATAACATTTATCTATCCTTAATGGTCATGTGTACTTAACAACAACTTTACAATTGATAAATTAAAACTAAGTAAAGAAAAATTGTATAATATAATATTTATGTACTCAAATATAATATATGTAATGTAAATATAATTCTAATGACTCATTATTTAATGAGATACATCCTTTGGCCTTATTTTGTCTTTTAAACATTAATTCAATAATTTGGTAGCTGAGATTTTCATTAATGGACAAATAAAAACTGGTTTATTCAATGTGTAATTTGAAGGATAATTATATCAATAGAATGGATATGTTTAAAAGTGATTATAGTAATTTAAGTGTAATAGTCTGGAATTAAATATATTCTATATGTGAATATGATTTATAGTGTGACTGAATCTCCTCCATGAAGTCTAGAAACTATCCTAGTTAGCTAGGATGATTGTGTACACAATAAATCGGTACATAATAATTATGTGGGAGAAATGCTGATTAATTGACTGAAGACAATAATTTAATACCTTTAAAAGAACTATTCTTGTATACTTTTGTATTGTTGTATATTCAGGATCTCAAGAACGGCGTCAGCTATTTCCGTGAAACTTTGTGTGTAGGTGGTTTTGGGGATGATAAATCAATCTAGCTAGATTTAATTCACGGAAAACTTTTATATCTGAGTTTTCAGAAAATTGAAAAATATAGCTAGAATATGAAGGTAAATTTCGACGCCTCTGTCAAAACAAAAATAGCTCAGATAAAATCAGCTGTTTCAAAAATCAGTCTTACCCCAGTCGAATCCGAGGGACAGCAAAAGAGATATCTTTTTAAATATATTTTTTAATGAAAAAAATGCTAATTTTGTGAGGCAAACCTAACAGTTTATATAAATTTAAAAATGTTTTTTAAAGAACTGAGCTAGGATGGTCATTCAGGTATAGACACAGATTTAAAGATTATAATCCTCCTTACATTGTAACAATATCATAATAATGTAATATTGTAAACAACTAATACTATAATGTAATATTTTGGACTTTATTGACAGTCCACAGTGCGGAAAATATGTGTAAAAATGAGGAGATGTGACGTGTGCCGTGTCCGTACTGATCGGAGAGAGTCCGTCAGCCGCACCAGGGACACGGGCGACAGGGACCCTCTCATACACTCCCCTACTGTCTCCCAGGAGGAGCCTTACGATAACCATAACTTAGTAAGATGAGCACAATACGTAGTTAGCACTGTGGATGTTACATGTCTTTTATAGCATCTTAATCACGTTAAAAGCTTATGCATACTGATTGGCACATATAATAGCATATAAATATGCTTTTATATTAGAAACATGCAGGGCTTTTTTTGTGGGGGCACACAGTGAGTTTAAGGGAAAAAAATTAAAGAATTTGAAAAAAAAATCATCTTGGTAATCTTCACAAAAATTATTGTATATTTTTATAGGTTTAAGTTAATAGGGTAAAGTTATCCAAATATGTAATGTAAACTATGTTTCTTGAACAGTTAGTGCGTCGCACAGTGGTTTGTTTCTGTAATAGAGGTTGTTCATAAAATTATCCGATACGAAATATATATAGGAGTTGTTGAGGTATGTATGCTTAGTACACATATATACTCCAACAACTCATATATGTATGAATAGTTAGCTTAGGTCAGCTCAGATAGGTCGCGAATTGTATGTGTCTGGCAGCAGCCCAGGCCGATGTGTGCCGTGCACACTTGAGCTAGTTGCCCAAATAAAATCGGATGAGTGCCGCAAGCGCTCGCCATAGTAGTCCGGTGAAGCTGTTAAGACCTTGCTGGGTCAATAGCGTAGTCAGTTGAGAAAAAAAAGGTTGTTCATAAAAAATTATGGAATTACATTTTACGAAAATTAGTGTGCCCCAAAAAAGTAACAAAAAAAGTCCTGGAAATATGTATGATACATTGTTTAAATTTAATTTTCACTCACTTTACTTTCTTATTTGCAATATAAACTTCAATTAGTATCAAACTATATAAATAATGTCCACTTAACAAAACTGTAATACATACTTAAAATACTTGTATGTATTCATGAGGAAAACATGAGTGTCTTCGTAACTCATACATGCATAATTAGTTTAGGTAACTCAGTTAACTTAGTTCGATCTGCAATGTTGTGTTCAAGTAAACCTTCAGCCAATTTTGTGCTCTTAAGTGTGTTGCAATACGGCATAGTGCTAGCCTGTAAAGTTCTTCTTCTTCTTTAAGCCTGAAAAGTTTGGTTAAGCTGTCTGGTGGCTGTCTTGCCATCATCATGTAGTCAGTTTGAAAAAATTAAAACACTATCATTATAATTTGAATAAAAATTGAGACTGATATAATTCAGGATGTTTTTTTTTTTAATTTTGCCATGTTGAATGTCCTCTTTTTAAATATAGTAAATGGGAGAATCAAAAGTGCTTTATGACAGTTGACAACCCTAATTAAAACTATACTGTAGATAATTCCATGTATGTCCATCAAGTAATAATAGAAATGATGGTCTTGTATTAAATAATTCCATTAAATAACGTTATTAAATATTTCTATTAAATAACGAAAAATACAGTTACAGGTTTTTTTTTTCTTTTTTTTTCTTGAACTGACTACACTATTGACCTAGCAAGGTCTTAACAGCTTCACCGGACTACTAAGGCGAGCGCTTAAGGCACTCAGCCGAACAGTTACAGGAATTGAATTGACTCCTCTCTGTTCATCCACTATAAGCTGTATGATGTATTTAAATGTATGTAAAAAAAAATGTACCCGATCGAGTTTCTTGCCGGTTCTTCTCGATGGCTGAGTTGTTTCCGAACCGGTGGTAGTTTTTGACGTTCATAAGCGATTTATTAGGGCCTAAACTGAATAAAGAATTTTTGATTTTGATTTTGAATAATAAAAAATACTGTAGAGCATAGATGGTAAGCAAAACTTTATAAATTGGAGTAATTCTTAAAATATGGTAATTTTTATTATCTATGATATAGCAGCAATTAAGAAAAAAATTCTCACCTACAAATCTATACTAATATTATAAAAAGGTAAAGTTTGTGAGTTTGTGATGTTGTGACGTTGTAGGGGGTAATCTCAGGAACTACTGGTCCGATTTGAATAATTCTTTAAGTATTATATAGCTCATTCACCGAGAATGGTTATAGGCTATATATCACCACGCTAAGATCAATAGGAACGGAGCACATATGAAAAATGTTACAAAATCAGGATGTTTTTTCATTTTGAGAACTGCTGCGTGTTAATGTTAGTGTATCTATTCCACGCGAACGAAGTCGCTGGCAGAGGCTAGTATTTTATAATTTTCATACCTAACTTGGCCATTATAAGTATTTTGACTGTATAAAAGTGAATATGTATTTCAAATTACATACCTACATACATTTTGTCAAGGTTTTCGAAACATACTCCTACAATATAGGGTTATTCCTTATTCAGAGTTTATTTTATTTTTAATTTTTCTATGCACATATTTTCTTATAAATTTAAAACTGCAATGTTCTTTTTCTTAGTTTCTTATTCTTTTAATTGTACCCATTGGACAGTTGCATCCTACTGCATGCATATTGTATATAGCATATGTTAGATATATTTCAATTCATTTACTTTTTTGTATTTAAAACTAAGTTATCTCAAGGACAGTTATGTTTCCCTGGTATGCTTATGTGAAGGCTGTATACCTAATAATGTTATATTATTAGATATAGACTTTACAAATAATATTTGTCACATGTTAGTAAAGTTAATTTGCTAAAATATATATAATTTTTTATAATAACCTTCAGCAGGAGTTTATTTCAAAGATATATTATGATAACCTACAAATAAAATTACACAATAATTAAGGTTATAAGGTTATCCCGAACCTTCGACATTTGTGTGCTGGTATTGTAGAATTAGTTACCCAATAGGCTGTTCCACTAGGGTTGTGGTACCCGAGGCTCTTTAAAGAGATTGAAACACTCTCTTCAAGACTGGCAACACAACAGTTGTCCATAGACAATAATAACCATTTACCGTCGTACGGGCGGTCTGTCTGTTTAATGCGATTGGGGGCAATTGAACATGCTAGTCACCTAATGGTGTTTAAATAGTCAACACCGCCCATGGATATCTGTAACTCGAGGGTTATTACAGATGCATTGCCAGCCCTTGAAGAAGGAGCAGGATCATTTCTTGCAGATTTGTAGACTACTTTGGCCCAAAAACGTAGCTGCTGGGAGTCCATTGCAGCCTTTGGCTTAAAAAATTAAATTTTCTTTATTTTATTTACATACTAGCTTTTGCTCGCGATTTCCTTCTTGTTGATCCTGATCTGAATCAACCCTTAGGAAAAGTACTTTTTTTTAGTTAAACGGAACTTACAATGTTTAGACAACATTTTCGAACAAGCTTAGACACATCCGTATTTGTAATATTGGTTAGGATTAGTATGTATGTATCAGTGAGTGTTTTTGTATGTATGTATGTGTAGATTAGATGTGATAGTGGTGTATTGTATTTCACTGATATTATGAATAGAATTTGGGTGATTGATATCGCAAAGTCCTTCATAGAGTGATAGTGTTTTTTTTACAAAACACTTTGTCGATGAAAAGGTCAGTGCACTGTAAGTGTTTCGTATTATAGAAAAAAAAGCGATATATACTCTAATCAGAACGATTCATAGTCGATAATTACGTGGGAATATACGGCAATAAACTTTTTATTGATTAGATTGATTACGGCCAAATTAAAGCGAACTGAACATATTTAAAACCGTGACTTCGTCCACGTCAAACATTGTTTTGATGTTCCAAGGAAATTAACGATTTGCCATGAAAAACCATAATCATACTAACCGGTACGTCGGACGTTATTCCGCCTTGATAATAAAAAAAGACCTTGACAAATTATAAACTTAAACTTTCTATCTGAATCACTTTATCTACTCGTGAAAACCGCACGAAAATCTTTTCAGTAGCTTTTGATTTCATTACGAACAGAGACAGCAGACTTTGTTTTGCAATATACAGTGATAAGTCTCAGCCTATACCAAGTGACTGTTTAAAGTGTAACACCCTTCAATCCTTTAGTAGTTTATGGTCACATTTAACGTATAAAATAATAATATCATAATAAATACTAATAATCAAGGAAGAGAACCTTAATTTAAGATTGTTCTAAAACTTTTAAAATTATGAGAACGATACTTTTATATGTAAAAAAATCACATCTAGGTTCAATGAGCAATATTAAAGGGGCGCTTTTCAAGGTTAATCATTACGTAACTGATTATCATCAGAACGCCGTATACATGAACAAAGCTTTCCTTATTATTACACCAGTTCTTTTTTGCGTAAATCACCTGATGTTGAGTGTATATTAATTTTGTTTTTCTGTAGGTCTGTTTAAGTAGGTCAAATATTAAACACCTATTTTCGTTTAATTGATTGAATGAAGAATGAGAATAGATCAATGATCATCCTGTAAAAATATAGCTGGCGACTAACCAGTCGCGCTGTATACTATCTTAATAAGGAAACTATATCTAACTACATCTTCTCGCGGCTTCTTCTGCCTTAATGTACATTTATATCTTCAATCCATCGGGAAGAACATATTCTTTTCTATGGCTTATGTTAATTTTTTTACTTCTAACGACACGTAAACAAAAATTTCACGATGATTGGTTAAATAATTAGGGCGTTAAAGCCTAACAAACAAACAAACATACTTTCTCATTAATAACATTAGTTAGAATGTGGTTCAGTCATTTTATTATAAACTAGCTTCTGCCCGGGACTTAGTCCGCGTGGAATAGTTACTGCGAGCTAACGCGAACTTTAACTCGAGACTTCGTCTGCGTAGAAGGTAAAAATAATTTTAAATAATAGTAAGTATTATGCCCGAATTTGAAACATTCTTTATTGGTTCACCGATCCTGTTTAACGTGGTAGCCTATAGTTTTGTCTGATAAATGAACTATGTAACACTGAAAGAATTTTTCAAATCGGTCCAGTAGTTCCTGAGATTAGCGCGTTCAATCAAATAAACTCGTCAGCTTTATAATATTAAGTATACCTCGAAGTATAGATCAACTAAGCAGTGTCTAGAATCAAACACCACACTCTCACTTTTTTGCTTTTACTACGTCTGTGAATCAAAAATGTAAGGATTTATGTTATTTATTCTACTTGTTTATAAGTGTTTCTTCTGAATCAATTTTTTATGCCTACAGTAATTCCTCTTTAATATACAATAAATTTTCCTGAAACCTTCAGCTGTCAGACACAATTTAATCTGGTTGTATTCGGAGTAAACAAAGAAAAAATTGGTAGGTCATTAACATAGTCTGATAAACAGCCTTTTGGAAGATTAAAACTGATTAAAAATGGTGTTAAGCGTTACACATTTACAATTATACGAGTTCCGCCATTCAGTATGAATATTATTGAAGCCGTATTCTGTCCGCAAGTTAGAAACTCGATGTGTGGTAACGATTTTTTTTAAATACATGAAAATTTATTGATTTCAATTGGCAACTATTGAGTGATAGTGAAGGAAAATATGGCGAGGAAACTTATTTTTGTTTTTGGAGGCAAACGAGCAAGCGAGCCCCCATATGTTAAGTGATCATCGCCGTCCATAGACACTTGCAACACCAGGCGAGTCGCAAGTGCGTTGCCAGCCTGTTTGGGGAAGGGATTTGGTGGAAGAGGTGCATGGAGGGGAGGTGGGCCTCAGGCGCTCTCATTGACCGATTAGTTACACTGTTACTTCACGTCGGTTTTTTATGAGAGGGTGGCACTACCCCAGGCGAACCGACCCATTCATGCTGAAACCAGTTATAGCTTCAGCGTGACTCTACTACATACATTATTATTATGAGAAATGAATTAAATATAGAATCGTGGAATCAAAAAATTGGAGGGTTTTTTTTATTTTTGACAACAAATCTTCTAGATTATTACCGCCAGTGTCGAGTAGGTAATGATATTACAAGGGTCTTGTGATAATTTCAATTTTCCAACAAGATGGCGGCTCCATTGTTAGAACTTTCTATGGAGTTTTTTCAATAACTCATATGCATATATCTAGATAGCTTAGGTTATCTCAGATAGATCGCAATTTTTGCATAACACAGGCGACAGCCCATGCCGAGATGTGCCGTGCACCCTTGAGTTAGTCGCCCAAACATCCCAAATCGGCTGAGTCCCTTCAGCGCTCGCCTCATTAGTTGGGTGAAGCTGTAAAGACCTTTCCAGGTCAACAGCGTTTTCATTTCGAAAAAAAAAATTTTTGCTGCGTCTCAGAATCCATGCTCCGTGGTATTACTTCCCATATACTTGACTTGTACGTAATAACCGAATTATATTACGTAATAATCACCATATTACAAAATCTATACTTCTATACAATATATACTATATATTACTATATTATATAGTATAATTTATACTAATATTATAAGGAGGTAAAGTTTCTGAGTTTGTGACGTTGTGATGTGATGTTGTAGGGGGTAATCTCAGGAACTAGTGGTCGGATTTGAATAATTCTTTCAGTGTTATATAGCTCATTCACCGAGAATGGTTATAGGCTATATATCATCACGCTAAGACCAATAGGAGCGGAGCACAGATGACAAATGTTTCAAAATCGGAATGTTTTTTCCTTCTGAGAACGCGAACTAATTCGCGGGCAGAGGCTAGTATGTAATATGAGTAAATTTACACAAGATAATGAATAAAATATTAAATTCACTAGATGATTGATTAAAGACGGGGTCTTTTGAGACTTTCAAATCGCCAATGCGTTGTTGACTGGCGTCCTGTTTATGGCCGTACATTCTATTGGGAAGTGGGCTTTGGCCCAGCAATGGGATTCTTACAGGCTGTATGTTATCATTTGTATTTATAGAAACTGGGTGACCGGGCCACATTTAAAATTAACATTTTTTTGCAAAAAGAAAAAATATTAAAAAATATGTCTCTTCTGCTGTCACTCGGATTCGAATTGGGGTTCCACGGATTTTCGAAGCAGCCGATTTCCATCTGAGCTATTTTTGTTTTGAGGGCACCGGCGAAATTTACCTTTATATTCTAGTTATATTTTTTTATTGCCTGAAAACTCAGTTAAAAACAGTTTTTTCGAAATGACTATGCTATTGACCCAGCAAGGTCTTAACAGCTTCACCGGACTACTAAGGCGAGCGCTTAATGCACTCAGCCGATTTTATTTTGGCAACCAGCTCAAGGGTGCACGGCACACCTCGGCTTGGCTGTTGCCTGTTGCATGCAAAATCGCGACATATCTTAGCTAACCTAGCTAACTATTCATATATGTATGAGTTGTTGCAACGTATATGTGTACCAAGCATACACGCCTCAACATCTCTTCCATATATTTATTATCGGAAAATTGAGAGTTTTTCAGTTCGATAAAGGAAAAAAAAGTAAACCCTTCCACTTTCATGTGTAAGCGTGTAGCGTGCACGTGTGTGGGGGTGATCGTGTAGTGTTGTAGTGGTGATGTATATTTGTATGTCACCGTATAGCGCAAGCAACGCACTCAAGGGCTCCCTACCGAGGGATCGAACCTAGGCTTGAGCCGCTGCCGTGGGAGGCCTAATCGGGTGTCATTTTTCGGGTTAATGTATAGCCTATGACGTAGCGAGCGCGTTGCAAACGTAACCTCTTTAAAGCAAGTATTCAATACGTATTTAACTTTTTTGTAATAACACCGTTTGTGTTTACGTTTTGTTCCCAATAACACAAAATGTTCCTTATTTGGTTCGAGCGAGTCGATTCGTTTTTACACAGTCACGCGAAGGAACCCTAATAATTTATGTTTGTGATAAAATTATAACATAGTCCAGAACAACTGCGTCCCTGGAGTTTCATTAAAAGGTTAATTGTGAGCGGACATCATAGGTCATTATATATTGGTCGCCGAGTTTCTCAAGCGAAACCCGCCGGAGGCAGTATTTAAAGCGCTTTACGGCAATGTGGCGGTGTCTATAATTATTCAATGAATTATTTGCAAGTATCTATTTGAATTTATCGTGTTAATTGATTTAAAAAGTGAAATGAAGAAGAAAGTGCATATAACAATGTCTTCAAAAAAGGTATTTATGTTTTTTTTTTTTTTAATTAAGCAAGTTATTAATTAATCTATACATATAGGAAGAATGTAAATATAAAGTGTGTGTACCTTTTCGATTTTCGTGAAAAACAATGTTGCGTCTAGAAACGAGTAATAGAATACATTTTAATCATTTTTAGAATTGTATGTCAGTCTTTTTGTATGACCACGCATCACTTCTAAAGTAATGAATTCACAATAAAACCTCAACCTCAGGAGTAACTAATTTTTGTTTCATTAAAATTGGTTCAGTCTAAGTTATTGTCATTTGAATGACGGCTAGATCTAAGTACGAGAGAAAAGTACATAAATAAATGGACTTAATACATTCAGATGATGTTTTTTATAACATAGGATTCCACGCAGGCGAAGTCGCGGACACAGCTAGTCTATAAGTATAATAAAAATGTAAATATTGTTATATTTCAGTTTTTTTTAGATTTTTATAATTTTTTTACAGCATGTATATAGAATTAGGTAATGTAATACATTCCTATAATTAAAAAAAAAGTCTGTCTGTTTGTTTGAACATGTATGACTGCTACCGTGCTCATAAGAAACCGTCACAAAGAAAATCATAAAGCATATCCACTGAACACGTATCACTGCTAAAGTACCGCGCTCATAAGTAACCGTCACAAAGAAAATCATAAAACATATCCTCGAATAACATTTTGTCTTTGTTCTATTAAAATCGGTTCACACTATCAAAAGTTATTGTCATTTGAATGACGGCTCGATTTAAGTACGAGAAAACAGTAGGAAAGTGAATGCAATTCAATCTTTTTTAAGATAGGACATTATATAACGTATAAATAACTGTTTCTTGCATTAAATTCCACGCGGACAAAGTCGCGGGCATAACTAGTACTAATTAATTCGATACTAGTAAATGCGAATGTCAATTTGTTTGTCTGTACTAACTAATCAATCATTAATTAATACATTTTGTATTACACGTCAGGAACACAGATAAAGGCATAGGGTATTTCCATAAAATAATTAAGTACTTTTCCGACGGATAGTTCAGATTTACATTAATCCGCGGGAAAGCTAATAAATAGTATAGAAAAGTTACTAAAGGTCAGTGTCTCTCTGACTGTGTATGTTTATAGATCTTTTAAACTATGCAACCGATTTTGATACGATTTTTATTATTATGTCGAGATTTTCTCTCGGGAGGTTAATTTAAAATAGATGATAATAAATGCACGACCTACAAAACTCTTTGGTTAGCTGGAAGAAAATACCTCGTGGCATTAAGCTCGCTAGTGTACAAACCCAAAAGTGCACTAAGTATTTATTCATTCATAAAATATATATTATAACTTACATTAACGGGATATTTATGAAGCTATTTTGACCGATATAGTTTTGACATTCGACCATTTAAATATGTTAATTATCTTTGACATTTCACGTAGGTCAAGATTGCTCTTGGCAGGATATAGTTCTATTAAATATTTTAGAAGATATTTAAAATTGCGTGCAATTAAATGTCCTTTGTGTTACGAAGCAAACTAACAGTACGTTACGAAACTTCTTTTTGATTCTGTTGATCTCTTTCTAAATGTCATGGTGTCAAAAATGGATCCGATTTTACGTGTGGGACATCTTTCGTTAAGCAGAAAACGAAAAAAAAGAGACTTTACGAAGGTAAAGTACACTTTTGTTTCTCTGAAAAAAGCAATAAATTCTCTATACAAGTATCCACGTTTAATATTCCATTCTAAATTTGTCTCATACGAAAACCTACTTCGGAAAAATCCGATTTTCAAACAGGACTGTTCTTTAGAACCATGATCACATTTATCACCTACTAGAAATGAAATGAGGTTGAATATGGATGATTCCAGAACGTTACTTTTTTATTGCTTGTTTTCCGGAATGTATTATATTTGAAAATCGTCATGAATGAAATCATTTCGATGGGAAAAGAGCCAAGGACTCGTATTCTGGTCATATCACGCGAAGAGGACAACGAAAGAAGAGGTTCTGAATTTTTTTCATATTCAACCCAATTTGACTTCTAATAGCTGTGAAAGTGAATACACAAAATATTTTTTCTATCGTGTCTATTTTAAGCGACGTGTTGATAAAAGAGAATTTAAAAAAAAGGTCGCTCAAATTACTAAAATTTTCTTTTGAAAAATTTACTTACGATTTTGTATATAAAAAAAGATTATTTTTTAAAAGAACAATGATCTTTCTATATAAGTCGCTGCATTTTTGGAACGAAGTTCCTTATCGCGCGTTGTGAAAGGGGGCTAGACGGAAAAAATTCTTACGAAAAGTTGTCACGACACTTTTTGCTATAGTAATCTATTGTAAGCTGTGCGGCGTCGCATGTTTCTCTGTCTGTCTCTCTCTCTCTTATAGAAAGCAAGCCAGATATTTTCAATTCTATTTCGCATTGAACAGTGTGGTGTTGCGACGATTATTTTTGTTGAGTGTATCAAGGTTTTTTGTAAATAATAAATAATAAAAAATAATAATAATAATGATCCCAAACATGTTTCCTACTTCAGTTACCACAAGCCAATTATTACGAAAATTGAGCCTACTGATTAAGTTTATATAACATAATATTTGTTAATAATAAAAAAAATATTATTATAACTTAAAAAAAATAAAATTTATTACAATTCCTTCACTAATTAATCGAAAGGAACTTCGTTCCATCCGGGTGTCCCTTGACACCTCTCAAGTTTTTTTATAGTAAATTTGTTCAATTCTAAATGCTATTTCCAAAAAATCCGAATTTCAAATGTGACTATTTATTATATGCTCATAACTCAATGATATCTATACTAATATTATAAAGAGGTAAAGTTTGTAAGTTTGTGAAGTTGTAGGATGTAATCTCAGGAACTACTGGTCCGATTTGAAAGATTCTTGTTTCAATATTAATAATTTCAATCAAATCTTAAAATCTCAATGTTATATAGCTCACTTATCGAGGGTGGTTATAGGCTATGTCATCACGCTAAGTCTAATAAGAGCGGAGCACCAATGAAGAATGTTTAAAAATCGTGTTTATTTTTTCCACTTGAGAGCTTCGGCTGCATCTATTCCACGCGAACGAAGTCGCGGGCAAAGGCTAGTTATAACTAAAAAGCTGTACGTCATATGCGCTTCAACAGCGTCTTGTTAAAACTTGGCTATCTGAATTAGTTTTGACGGTTTCCCTGTCGATCCGTCCGTATCTAAGCAACATATAAATATTTCTTTTTCACCACCGATATTGAGAACAAGCCATCTTACTTCCACATTTTATCTAAGACATTGTCGCGTAACAATATTACTTTACGTATGTGTGCGTTATCCTGTTTGTTATGTCAAAAGGGTAACTTTTTTTTTCGAACTGACTACGCTATTGGCCTTGCAAGGTCTTCACACAGCTTCACCGGAACACAATTATGCGGGTATCGTATCTACACAGTTTCATCGTCATAATATCAATGATTTGACTTGAGAAATAAACATAATAGAACAAAATATTGTGTGTATTCCCATTCACACCTATTAGAACTCAGGACTGAAAATGAATGTATTTCATAACCTATTTTTTACTTGCCCGCTTCACGAGAAATGTTCAAATTATCAAAAAATAAACATTGATATTTCAGGGAACCACGATATAAATACTGCTAAATATACTTAATTATAATGTAATATTTATTCAGAGTTCAGGTTACGTTTATAAACGCACGTGCGTGCGTTAACTGATTATTTTTAGTTAAAGTGTTTAAGTTTTAATAGCGCGTGTCGAAATACGTAAAACGGAATGTACAATCAATTGTACGTATAGAAACTGTTTGTTATTCTCCTTTTTGAATAATCTTAATTGTAAGATTCGAAATACACGTTTGAATCCGTAAGACACACATGCCGATATAGCTAATAAATAGTGTTAGGAGGTGTATAACACATAGTCGATACGGTCAGAGATGCCAATAAATTCTTCGTAGTTACTTTCACTCTTTATTTGGCCAGAGTAACTTATAATATTTACAAGCTTACAATACTTTTCACATAGGAATGCGTAGATAACACCGACATCTAGCCTTTTATAGGTCGAACTATATAATTTATAAGACGAACAATATATATCAAAGCAATTACCGTTTACTCATAATTCTGCAACATGTTTTAAGTAACACAAAAATTATTAACGAACAAATTAATATTATTTACGCACATCAATTCTATATAAAATCATTGTTATTTATGTATCTGAAATATGTTTAGATATACAATTATATGCGTAGAGCAGTGACATCTAGCCTCTTATTGGCTAAACTATGGAAGTCAAAGCAATTACTATTAATTAGCAATTCTCCAAGATACTTTGTGCAACACAAAAATTATGATAATCATCAAACTAATTTTAACAAGTAATAAATCAATAATATCAATTTCTATTTTCGTCTCATCGAAATCTATATAATAATAATAATTCTTATTTATGTATCTTTAATAAAATGGCGTTAGTGTTAATGTGTCTCTCTTACATGTTGGCGCTTGGCGTTAGTATCAATGCGTATCTCTAATATTGTGGCGCCTAGTATCTACGTGTCGGTCGTGTTGAAGTCTCACGTCTTGAATATGACGAGCGGCACCGGAGGTGGGTAGATAACAATAGCTTAGTTTTTAATAGATGGTAGAGCCACGCTGAAGCTATAAGTGGTTTCAGCAGGAATGGGTCGATTCACACAGGATAGTACTACCCGACACACATAAAACCGCTTCCATTGTTGCGTTTCGTTCGGTTAATGATAGCGCCGGAGGCCCACATCCCTCCTTCTCCCTTCCCCTCCCCCTTCTCCACCAACACTGGCTGGCAATCCACTTGCGACACCTCTGATGTTGCTGGTGTATATGGACGTTGGTGATCACTTAAATTCAGGTGACCCACCTGTCCGTTTGACTCTTATGATATAGAAAAAATAGTTTAGCTTAGACCCTCGTAGTTCGATGAAGCTGTAAAGACCTTTCGAGGTCAACAGCGTTTTCATATCGAAAAAAAAAAGCTTAGACCATACTTCTTTTTAGTTGGTCCACCCTATTATACTTTATTTTGAATTATTTTAAACTTCGTGCACATCAGAAAGACTATAAGTACGCTGAGTAAATTAAATAGATACCTGATAACCCGACCGCAATGCGTTCCTTATGATATAAGCGTTATACCAACATTACATTTTTAGAAATGATAAGGTGGGGCATGGCTGAAAAAAGGTTGGGAAACACTGGTTTATTCCCTATAGAAATCGTAATTATACGTTACCTTAACATTACATACAATGTTACATATATTAACATGTAACTTTAACACAGTTATTATGTGATTTCTTAGTAAATTACACTGAAATCCACATATAAATACCAAATATTACTGTATATCATGATATGTAATCATCAAAGTCGGTCGTATAGTTTTTGAGAAAATCGTGTAAAAAAAACACTCCCTGGGAAAAAAGTAAAACCTCATTCTTAAACCGATAAAAAATAACGATTAGAGATCATTCTAGAAAGTGGATTTAAAGTAGTCCATACATTACGTCTCAAAAATTGAGGACAATAAAAACGATATCGTAAGAAATTCGTCACGTAAATCGGCAAATGCCTTTACATCACCGATTGTAACATATGGCCTTCGTAATCGTTTAAAAAAAGTTTGTCTAAATCCACTATTAAACATAAAATGAGTTCAATTAGTCAGATTACAAAAGGAATTAGCAAACAGACTATAATAGCCTTAATCCTATAGCTACACTTGCTGATATTAGCGTCTTTGTCTGCATTGTTAAATGGCACACCGCTTGCCCCATTTTCTCACGGTAAGAAAACAAACATCGCTGCATACGTAGGAAACTTAAAAATGTAGAGGTAGGTTACTTAAATCCCAAAGTTTAACATATCTATTTTGAAACAAAAAATACTGCAATGTTAATTATATCTAATGAAATATTAAAATAAAACAACCCAATGTATCTTGCCACGATCATTTGTAATAATTCAAAAGCATAATGTCACCTGTACAAAATTAACATTTCAAACACATTCATAGTGTTTTTTGCATATCATGTATAATCGGGAACAAATTTGTTTCACGATAATTTTGGTTACAATGAATCATTAAGTTTTGCTATATTTCTACATACTAGTGGTCGCCTAGTGGTCGAGATTCGACCATAATTCATTTCGACATTCAATAAGAGCATGAAAAATAATCATTCTTCCAGATCAATTAATTATTAATGTATATTATGAATTTACATATTATCTTATTTCAAATTTGAAATACTTAATTTCAAAGGGAATGTAAGCTATGGAAAGTAAGTCATTTTAATAATATTGAATGTGGGGTGAATAAAGTTAATTAAAACGTAAGAAAATTACGGATGATGAAACGTCTATTTCATTTACATGTATATATTTGTTGTGTATTAGTTAAGCAGCAGTGTGAGTAACGTATATTTTAATAATGTAATGTATTTTATATAGTAAAATAGTTTTCTGCACTTCTCCTCTATATAAATTTTGATCGTGCCAAATTTCACGTTCATCCGTTCACGCAATTCGCTTAAAAAGGGGTACAGTTTTGGGTTCACTATATGAATATATGATAACTAGATGTCACTGTACTAAAATAGTTTGAACTAAAGTTTGTAACTGGAAACTGCAGGAGTTAAATAATTGATGTCTGTGGCGGTACAGAATGATTACTGTTCTTGGCGGGTTAATCAGTAATGTAGTGCTTTTGATATTTTGGTCATAATCTTCAGTTATTTGATCCTATATTTAGTAAGAGAGGTGGCATTTTACGTAAAGTAGTTTGGTTCAATACAATTCCATACAATGTATTAAATTAAAATATAATAACAAAAAATTAAACCGCCGAAAAAACTGAAAAGCAAAAAATAATA
>JACEII010000007.1:5041811-5113161 GCA_014332785.1 Antheraea mylitta | reverse complement strand
TTTTCAGTTTTTTCGGCGGTTTAATTTTTTGTTAAAAAGTTTTTATTTTATAATTTTGTGTGGCTATGATCTTACTAATTACTACAAGCTTAATTTATTTGTAATACACAACTCAGAAGCTGAATTATAAATCATGCCCGGTTTTCTTACCCTTGGGGTTGCTATTTTCATGTTTACATGTATATGGGATCAACTTCTGGGTATACTCTTTCAAATCAAAAGATAATAATTTAATTCGGACTATTCTGTCTAAAGGTATGCGCGGTCATAGACATAATCAGTGCGTGAATAATCAATCATTCTTGATTTTCATACCCTTAGGGTTGAATTTTTTTTCCCAAATTTAAATGGGACCAACTTCGGAGTATACCCTTTCCATTAAAAAAAGAATTATTAAAATCGGACTATACTGTAAAAAGTTATGCGTGATCATACATAAAAAAAAATATATATATATACGCGACGAATTGAGAACCTCCTCCGTTTTTTTCGTCGGTTAAAAATGACAGTTTCCAAATTCAAATGTAATAATTTGTTTATTTTTAATTGTAACAGTATTTATGGTCAGACTAAGTATATCGAATACCCATATATTTATACTAGCCTATGCCCGCGACTTCGTTTGCGTGGAATAAAGATACTCTTTATTTCTAACACGTAGCGAAAACTCTCAAGAGGAAAAAGACCCCTGATTTTGAAACATTCTTCATTGGTGCTCCGCTCCTATTGATCTTAGCATGATGATATATGGCCTATAATTATTTTCGATAAATTAGCTATATAACATTGAAAGAATTATTCCCATTGGACCAGTAGTTCCTGAGATTACCCCCTACAACGCCACAACGTCACAAACTCTACCTCTTTATAATATTATTATAATAACTATAGATAAAGGTTGTCAAGAAAAAATATTGTTTTCTAAGACGTTTTTGTTAGCGACTGTACTAACAAAAGACGAATAACGAAGCTAGATATCGCACTCGGTAAGTCCTTGTATACTTTTATAGTCTTACGTGTATACTTGTGTGTTCTTCGTTGAAGTTTTTGTTGAATTAGAAGAGAGTTATAGGATTGGTGAGTCATTTTGTCAGCCATTGATCTACTTTACCTCTGTTAAATTTTGTAATAACTGCTGACCCTATAGAAGACGTGTAGACAAGTAGTGTGCACAAGGAGTTCCCAAATCCATTCTAGTAAATTCATCTAAATCTTTGTCAAAAAATTATGAAGATTCACGATTTAATATGTCCCATTTTCCGACATTATTTCGCGTCATTTAAGATGGTGTCAAATCACATTTAGTAAAACCCCCATCTTTTTGTTTAAAAGTTATTGGATAATCCCCCTATCTTGGAAAATTCGTCTGGCAGTCAACGTTTTAAAAATATTGAGATCATTTGTCGAAATATAAATTATACTATCTCTCAAGTTGGACCAAATTATACATACATAAATGCCAATTTTCATTAAGATCGGTCGAGTAGTTTCAGATTTCATCATGGACAAATGACACTGGATTTTTATAAGTATATCCATACCAATATTATAAAGTTTGTGAGTTTGTGATCTTGGGATATTGTAGGGAATAATCTCAGGAACTACTGGTCCGATTTGAAAAATTCTTTCAGTGTTATAAAGCTCATTTATCGAGGAAGGTTATAATCATGGTAAGACCAATAGGAGCGGATGGAAAATGTTTTCAAGTCGGGATTTTTTTTCTTTTGAGAGCTTTCGCTGCGTATTAGCGTTAGCCCAAAATAACTATAATTACGCGGACTAAGTCGCGGGCAGTAGCTAGTTTAGATATATAAATGGATTTCTGTACATACGTATGGTTGATAAGACCCAACACCGTTGGCCGATTACTATGTAAATTGGTGTGTATGTATTTGAATAGGGATAATATTTATACAACAACCATTTTGATGTAACGCAACTATTTATTACAATAAATAATGATGATAACAGACGCTTCCTTTGCTACTATACGATCCTACGGTGTTATTACAAACAAGTTAAATACGTATTAAATACTTGCTTTAAAAAGGTTTCGTACTAAATGCACCGCGCTCGCCCGAGGCAAGTTCGCGTTATCCTTTTTTCGCAAGTATAACCTAACCTAAGCGAGACAAAAGAGCAAGATGGTGAACATTCAACGAGCGTGGTGCGTTTAAAACGTGACCTTTTCAACGCAAGTATACGTATTTAATTATTTTTTTTGTAAAAACACCGCTAATGTTTATATTACAAGCTCGTGTATCCTATGTCCTTTTGAAAACAATATAGGTATTTGACTAAACTAATAAATGAATTATATTAGGAACTAGTGGGCCCGCCGGACGTTGTCCTATCCTGATAATAAAAAAAACCTAAACCTTACCCATTTATCTATTTACTAGTGAACACCGCATAAAAATCCGTATACTATTATTTGATAGTTCAAAGAAGTTAGTTAACAGATAGACAGATGCGGCAGAGGACTTTTTAATTAAAATAAACCACTTTTACAAAAAATGAAAAATGATATCTTTTTGCTGTCACTCGGATTCGAACTGGAATTACACAGATTTTCGAAGCAGACGATTTCCATCTGAGCTATTTATGTTTTAACAGCGCCGGCGAAATTAACCTTTATATTCTAGCTATATTTTTTCGTTGCCAAAAAACTCAGTTAAAAAAAGTTATCTTTTAATAGAATCTAGCTAGATCGATTTATTGTCCCCGAAACTACCTATATACCAAGTTTCACGGAAATAGATGACGCCGTTTCCGAGATCCTGAATATATACAAATATAAAAATATACAAGAATTGCTCGTTTAAAGGTATTAGATAGATAGATGATGAATGCTAGTGACTGCTGTAGTTAATAATTGTGTTGAAACTTTTAAATTTAACCCATATTTGATTGAAAGAGGCGTTATTTTGCAGAAATTCATAATTAAATATTATAGTGGACGTTACCTTCGTCTTCCGGCTGGAATGGACTGGAGCTACCACGACTCACTTCAACAAAAAACGTTTGATTTTATTTATGCTACGTCTACTTGAAAAAAATTAAGCCTGAAACTTCCAATAGTTAGGTAGTAGGTAGTTAGGTAATATAAACTTTCGTAGGAGCCCGCTAAAGCTATTACTGGTTTCAGCATGAATGGGTCGGCTCGTGCGGGGTAGTACCATCCGACCCACAAAAACACCGACGAAGTAACAGTGATTGCATTGGTGCGTTTCGTTCGGTCAGTAAGAGTGCCGAACGCCCTCCTCCCTTTCCCTTCTCTTCCCGCATACACAGGCTGGCAGCGCACTTAAGACTCCCCTGTTGTTGCTAGCGTCTATGAACGATGGTGATCACTTAACATCAGGTGACCTACATGTTGATTTTCTTCCTTTGATGTAAAAAAAATAGAAAGAGCGAAATATCAGTAACTAAAACGACAAAAAGAATTCAAAATCGTGTCCTTGGTTGAACCTGAATTCCAGGCGGATGGGCAGAGTGACATCCACAGTATTTAGTTACCCAATTAATTTAGATACAACACATAGTGTCTATAAAACAACAATATTCGTTTTTTATACCTTAGGTACCCATATATGTGTCAAAATGAGCCAAGTCCGATTTACTATTGCTAATAAAAACTTATTATATAATATTGTATAATCATATAATATATAATGATATATTAAGTTATATAATCCATAACTAGGTACTTAATTTGATGATAAAATTAAGTAACCATATTAATGTGTGCTTTAATATAAAGTTGTATAAAAAGAAAGAAGATGAGCATTAAAGTACTAGAACCAATATATATATATTTTAAGTTATAGGTGGCAAATGAACACGCGGGTTATCTGTTGTTAAGTGATCACCGCCGTCCATGGACTCTTGTAACATTAAGGGATTCCCAAGTGCGTTGCCAGCCTGACCAGATTAAGCCGCCTTCGGCAGCGGCTCAAGCCTAGGTCCGTTCCCTCGGCGTGGAACCCTTGAGTGCGCTGCTCGCTCGATACAGTGACACAAAATCTTACATCACTGCAACAACATTACACATATCAATCACACACGTGCACGCAAACACGCTTACACATGAAAGTGGAAGGGTTTTGTTTCTTTCCCTTATCTCTGCACCCTTGATCTGGTTGCCAAAATAAAATCGGCTGAGTGCCTTAAGTGCTCGCCTTAGTAGACCGGTGAAGCTGTTAAGACCTTGCTGGGTCAATAGCGTAGACATTTCGAAAAAAAAAAAATGTACCACAACCACAAATGGCCATAAAGGATCATAATAAAACCGCCATAAAGGCAATAACATTAAAAGAATCACTCTAAAAAACACCTAATAGTTGCATACAGATACGATTTTTCACGCAGACAATAAAAAAAAGCGAAAGCAAAAAAAGGTGCGAACCAAGTCTGCAGAACAGAAGAAAAAAATTTAACCACACATATATCGAGTTTTTACGGTTACATATCTCCAACATTTACGTACTTTATTCAATGTAATTTAACTAATTTACTTTGACCTTCTGTTATAAGTTATTCTGGACATTACAACAAATAGTTTTTATAGTAGTATGATACTGTGTCCTGATAGTAGGCATTGTCACAATCGTGCTGGCTTTAAAACCTCTCAAGTAATGTGTTAAGTTAATTGACCTTAAAACGTGTTAAACAAAGAAAAGAATAGTTAAAAAAATACTAAAGAACAAACTTCTATCGGTAACCAAACTAGAGAATAAAAATTGTTTTTTAACATTCACAGTGTTATTATGAAAAAAATAAATACGCGTTGAATACTTGTTTTAAAATGGTTTGGGTATTTTCGTATTAAATGCACCACGCTCGCTGAATGTTCGCCATCTTGCTCTTTTGTCTCGCTTTGGTTAGGTTAAGGTTGCGAAAAAAGGTTAACGCGAACCCAGATTAGGCCCCCCTCGGCAGCGACTCAAGCCTAGGTCCGTTCCCTCGGTGTGAAGCCCTTGAGTGCGCTGCTCGCGCGATCAGTGACACAAAATCTTACATCACTGCGACAAAATTACACATATCACCCCCACACACGAGCACGCATACATACTAACACATGAAAGTGGAGGGGTTTTGTTTCTTTCCCTTATCGAATATGATATATATATAAGAGTTGTTGAGGTATGTATGCTTGGTACGCATATATGGTTCAACAACTCATATATATATGAATAGTTAGCTTAGTTTGGGTTAGCTCAGATAGGTCGTGAATTGCATGTATCAGGTAACAGCCCAAGTTGAGGTGTGCCGTGCACCCTTGAGCCAGTTGTCAAATAAAACCGACTGAGTGCCTTAAGCGCTCGCCTAAGTAGTCTGGTGAAGCTGTTAAGACGTTGCTGGGGCAATAGCGTAGTCAGATCGAAAAAAAAAAATAAAAAAAATGTTAACGCGAACTTGCCTCGGGCGAGCGCGGTGCATTTAGTACGAAACCTTTTTAAAGCAAGTATTTAATACGTATTTAACTTCTTTGCAGTAACACCGGTAATGCCCATGCTATAGTTATTTTCATGGTAAAAAAGTGTGGGCTGCATTAAATTAATTGTTACTAATATTTCACTGGTGGCCCTTTGTTATTGATAGTAAAAAAGATCCCACGCTTTTATACAATCATGTTATAATATTTTTAGTGTAAACACTTAAAACACTTCATTATTAGAAATTCTTTTATATTTTTTAGTTCATGTTGTAGATAAACTACAATTTATTCTTCATTATTTAAACAAAACTAAAATTTAATAGTAACTCGAAGATTCGAATTTTTGAGTGTTTTTTTACTAACTGCCTCATAGCTTCAAGAAAAATAATCGATCGCCATTAACAATATGCCAACAATTTTAACTCAATTTGTCAGAATAAAGTATAATCTTTCGAAATCGAATATTTCCTTCCAAAATCCACCTGAGTCCAAAACTGGTTTGAATTCTTTGATGTCTCTAAATTTTGAATTACATGAGATGTAGGTTTGTAAAAACTTTGAAAAACTGAATTTAGTAAAAGACCGGCATAATGTAAATACTAGAAACTGTAATAAACTGGTCGTCCCATGTTTTAGACTTAGCAAAACCAGCAATTCTTAGGTAATAGTGTTAGGTTTTACAATAAAGTCCCAACACATGTTACCGATTTGCCGGACTGCAAATTTAAGCGCCACGTCAAGTGGGTTTTAGTGTCAAAAGGATATTATAAAGTGAACGATAGTGATGTCAGGAACTGACTCCTCTCTGTGTATCCACTAAAAGCTATTGTATGATGTATTTGAAATATATGTAAAAAAATGTACCCGATCGAGTTTCTTGCCGGTTCTTCTTGATGGCTTGTTTGTTTTCCGAATCGGTGGTAGTTTTTGACGTTCATAAGCGCCTTATTAGGGCCTAAATTGAATAAAGTATTTTTGATTTTAATTTTGATTCCAAATTATATGTTTATTTGGTTGTGTGAAAATTGTATGCGCGGAATTCCCAATCGATCCCGATGTAAGACCAAGGGGCCTAACCAAGGTGCTAATTGACAATCACTAACGCAAATAGAAAACAGAAAAATGTATGGAGATGACATATCTGAGCGCAATATCACGTGATATATAACTTGGTTAGGACCCCTAATTCGTCATCATCTTACCCTTATACCACTTAAGTAGAGTCAGCATTACATGCCCTCCCTCTTCCACTCCTCCCTGTCAGATGTCACCTCAGTATTCACACCTTTTTTTTTTTTTTTTTTTATTCTGGAGAATGGGGCTATGCAGGCCTTTAATGGTCCTGTATCACTGCGACCAGTAGTGATCTATTGTGATCGCCCCATGTTACTAAAGCTCCCCGCCTAGTCCTATAGTATTTAAAAACTGCAGGACTTTTTTGGCTGAGAGCATCTGTACCTCATCCGGAAGCAATACATGCTTTCCTAGAATACGGTTTCTTTTAGGCTTTAGTGGATCACATTCGCACAAGAGGTGTTTAGGGGTCTCATCTGCACTATCACAGAACCTGCACTCTCTTGTGCTCTGGACACCAATGTTGTGCAAGTGTTTTTTAAGACAACAGTGTCCAGTGAATGCTCTCACTAAAACCCGTATTTGATTCCTACCAAGTGACAGGGCCTTACCGGCATATCGCTGATTAAAAGCCCTGATGAGCTCCTTGGAATGGTTTTGTCCTGGCAAGTTGTGCCAGAATGTTTTAGCTTCTTGATTGTAATGGTTTCTAAGGGTCAAGAGAGCTAGGCTTTTGGGTATTCCACAGAACGGTTCTGGACCGATGTGTATTCCCATAGCCCCTTCCCTTGCAAGTTCATCAGCAACTTCGTTGCCACGAATGCCTGCATGCCCCGGAACCCATCGCAAAATAAGTCTGTTTTTTTGTCCCAGACTGTTTAGTACAGCCACGCAGTTTGACACAAGTTTCGACTCAACTGAGTCTGAAGCAAGTGCCAGTAAGGCTGCTTGACTGTCCGAGTGGATATAAATTGTATGGTTAACGTAGTCTTTTTGCAGATTTATATGGGCACACTCTAATATAGCGTACACTTCTGCTTGAAAAATGGAGGCGAAACAGCCAAGATTAGTATGATGCCTAAACTTAGGTCGCTCCCCATAAATGCCACAGCCTACGTTAAGTCCCATTTTGGACCCATCAGTATACCACAATAGGCTGCCCGATTTCCACGTTATTTCACTGTTAGTCCAGGAGACCCGTGGCGGTATGTCTACTGTGTAGAATTTTGTAAAATTAGTTTCAGGTATTTTTATATCTGATATCATACCTAAAACTGGGGTTTCTATCACTGAGTCCAGTATGGATCTCAAGGACAGGGATAGCCACTTCGCTCTTCCCTGTACGTACATTCTGTGCATTGTTGATCTGGCCACCTTTTCTACATGAAGGTGAAGGGGCAGAAGATTCAACAACGCTTCCAGAGCCGCTCCAGGGGAGGTCGACATGGCTCCCGTCGCTAAGATAGACGCTGTCCTTTGTACCGAAGCTAAACGGGTTCTAACAGTTAACTGGCTAGTTTTACCGCTCCAGAGCACACAGGCGTACGTTATTGTTGGCCTGACTATTGCGGTATAAAGCCAGATGACCAGCCTAGGGTTTAAACCCCAGCGTTTACCAGCCAGTCGTCCGCAAATACCCATTGCTAACTTTGCTTTCTGAATTGAGGCATCAATCTGTTTGTTCCAAGTTAATTTTTGGTCTATAATTACTCCCAAATACTTGGTCTCTGTTGAAAAGGTAATTGTCTTGCCATTTAAAGTAGGATTTACTAATTTGTCAAGACGCCTTTTCTTCGTAAATGGTACCAACACTGTTTTGTCTGCATTGACTTTTAACTCGTTATCGTTGCACCATTTGTGGATGGCAAGTAGTGCTTTCTGCATAAGGTACGAGATAGTACTTTGACAGAAGCCTCGGACAACCACCACCAGGTCATCGGCATAGCCCTGGGTGTCTATCCTCAGTTCGTCCATCTTATGCAGGAGCTGGTCAACCACCAAGGTCCATAGTAGGGGTGAAAGCACCCCACCTTGAGGGCATCCCCTTGTGGTTACCACCTCATGATTTGTGCCATGTAATGTCAGTTTAACTGTTCGATTAGTAAGCATTGCTTCGATCCACTTGGTGATAGTGGTATCTACTCTTTTGATCACAAGTCCCCGGATCAAAGTTTTTATTGGGGTGTTATCAAACGCACCCTCAATATCTAAAAATGCACATAGTGCAATTTGCTTGTCTTCCAATGCCTTTCCTATCTTGTCTGTCAGACATAGCAGGGCAGTTTCGGTAGATTTACCTTTGCTATAGGCATGTTGGTTAGCGTGTATAGGGCTTGTGACCAATATACACCTCCCTAATATATTTATCAAGTATCTTCTCCAGTGTTTTGAGAAGAAAAGATGTAAGGCTTATGGGTCTGAAAGACTTCGGTAAAGCATAGTCTTTCTTGCCGGCTTTAGGTATGAATAGGACTCGTACTTTTGTCCACAATTCAGGTATAAATTCCCATGCCAGGCTAGCTCTGAAGATCTTGACTAAAGTCGGTGTTAGAATGTCCATTCCTTGCTGTAAAAGCACAGGTTGTATTCCATCCTCACCGCTTGATTTATATGGTTTAAAAGTTTTAATAGCCCATTTCACGTTCTGTGGTCTTATGATTACTGTCGCTCTACGCCTTCACACCTTTTACACACACATCATTTTTCACACAATCCATCCATATTTCAGTCTCCTCTATTCCTAAATCAATCCAAAATCATACTCAAAACTTTCTTACTTACATGGTTCTCATCTCTTCTTATGACGTGCCCATACCATGCCTATCTATTACTCCTTAACTTCTCTGTCAATGGTGTCCTTAACTTCCTCTGATATAGTCATTCTTAATCTTATCCATTCTAATCCCACCACACATCCACCTTAAGAAACTTTTTTTTTATATCATAAGAGGCAAACGAACATGTGGGTCACCTGATGTTAACTGATCACCACCGTCCATAGACACTTGCAACACCACGGGAGTCGTATCTGCATTGTCAGCCTATGTTGGGGGAGGGGGGAGGAAGGGAGAAAAAAGAGAAGAGGTGGGCCTCCGGCGCTCTCACTGACTGAACGAAATACAACAATGCAAGCATTGTTACTTCACGTCGATTTTCTGTGAGACGGAGGTACTACTCCGGGTGAACCGACCCATTCATGCTGAAGCCAGTAATGCTACATGTAATTTTCTCTCATATACATATAGTAATAGTGTCAGCGTGGCTCTAATTAACTTACCCGATTAGGCCTCCCACGGCAGCGGCTAAAGCCTAGGTTCGATCCCTCGGTAGGGAGCCCTTGAGTGCGTTGCTTGCGCAATACGGTGACACACAAATATACATCACTGCCACAACACTACACGGTCACCCCCACACACGTGCACGCTACACGCTTACACATGAAAGTGGAAGGGTTTACTTTTTTCCCTTATCGAACTGAAAAACTCTCAATTTTCCGATAAAAAATATATGGAGGAGCTGTTGAGGCGTGTATGCTTGGTACACATATACGTTTCAACAACTCATACACATACGAATAGTTAGCTAGGTTAGCTAAGATAGGTCGCGATTTTGCATGCAACAGGCAACAGCCAAGCCGAGGTGTGCCGTGCACCCTTGAGCTGGTTGCCATAATAAAATCGGCTGAGTTCCTTAAGCGCTCGCCTTAGTACTCCGGTGAAACTGTTAAGACCTTGCTGGATCAATAGCGTAGACATTTCGAAAAAAAAATACTAATTAACTTCATATCTCTGCCATATGTAGTTTTCTCTCATCCTTCTCTAAGAGTAAGAGTTTCAAGAGTATTTGTGGGGTCACAAGCTACACCGGACACCTTTTGCCATTTCATCCTGTATTTATCCTATTCTATATTTCTTTGTATGATGTAAGACTTAACTAATACCGTAATTTCGTTTTACTTACCTAATGAAACAATGTAATGAGGAATCGTCGATTAATAAATTATATTTATCGAATCAATAGTGGTTTCGTTTTCGAGTAGCGCTCTCGACCTTGTGAGGTCAGGGACAGCTTTTCTCCAACCTTATGTCGTTTCCCATACTGAATAATGGTTTAGCTGGGTCATTAATACAAATGATTCCTTTAGGAAAAAATTATGAGTTTTGATTGCTCACAGGCTTCGGTTTTTGGAGCTTGATCACTTGAATATCAATTAAAAAAACCTAGTAACGAAGTATGAGTAGTTTTGACAAATAAGGAGTTGACTGTCCGTTGTTGGCCTAACACCTTCACCGGGATTTTCTGGGCAAACTTCTAAGGCACTGAGCAGTAGCTCAACAGCTCAAGGGTACGAAACCTCAACTTGGGCTGTTGGACTATCTACTCTCGAACTAAACTAACCAAGCGAGCTAAGCTAACCATGTCTGTATACGTTATTCAGATATATATGCGAATGTATATACGATGCACGTACGTGTTCATATATTTCAAGTTTGTAGGGCTAACTACCCAAAAAAAGATCCCTTGAAGATCCTATGATACCTGTGTACAAACGTATAAAGGGTGAATTGTGATGCCTGTTGCATATAGTTGAACTAGTGATTGCGGTGTCACCCTATCGAACCTAGGTTTGAGACACTGTCGAAGGGAGTCGCGATGGGTGTGCTGAAACGAAATTCTCCACCCGACCAAAACGGCGTGACCCGTGATTTCGTGGGCTCTATCACGCTTTCTTTAAAGAATCGGTTAGGTATGCGAGTTGTTCGTTGCTGTAATTTTATTGGGGGATCTGTAAAAATATTTCGCGCGTGTATTTTAAAGCATTCGGTGCCGGTGTTGTTCATGTAATCTACGGGAGGTACCACTAATAGGCTAGGATTGATTCTGATGGATGCATTTTTTCGATGTTGTTGGTTGCGAGGTACAATTACTCTTACGCTATTTTTAAGCATTATATTGGTTACAATAATACACCACTTTTTTTTTTCTTTCTTTCGAAACGACTACGCTATTGACCCAGCAAGGTCTTAACAGCTTCACCGGACTACACAATAATACGCCACATGATTCGGCAAATGTATTTGCTTGTGATTGGTTTAACAGTCTTTTCTAGTTTCTGATTGGTTACTTCTAAACGGGGACGTCATAAATATCGTTTACTAATTCTAAATTTAATTATTATTTAGGGGTCATTCAAGTATTACGTAGGCACTGATGTACGGGGTCCTTAATATGCTTATTTTTGATGACATACAGGATGGGGGGTCGGAATGGTGATTACGTCGGCAATATTTATGTACAGCATTAGAACTGATTTAAATATACTCATATAAATGTTTACGTAATTATTAGGAAACGTTAAGAGCATTGCATACTTTTGCTGACCAGATGGAGGGGACGCCCAGAAATTACAAAAAATCTGTTTACATAATACTTGAATGGCCCTTTAGTTGTAAAATGTAAATACATCTATATATCTATCTATCTATCTAATACCTTTAAACGAGCAATTCTTGTATATTTTTATATTTGTATATATTTAGGATCTCGGAAACGGCATCATCTATTTCCGTGAAACTTAGTATGCAGGTAGTTTCGGGGACGATAAGTCGATCTAGATAGAATTTATTCATAGAAAACTTTTTTTAACTCGGATTTCAGGCAATGAAAAAATAAAGCTAGAATATGAAGGTAAATTTCGCCGCCGCTGTCAAAACATAAATAGCTCAGACGGGAATCGATTGCTTCGAAAATCCGTGTAACCCCAGTTCAAATCCTAGTGACAGCAGAGGAGATATATTTTTTATTTATTGGCAAACCTAACAAATTATTTTAATTTAAAAATGTTTTATAAAGAACGTAGCTAGACTCTGTCGCCCACCTTTATAAGTGCCTACTTATAATTATATATTATATATTATGTTACGGAAGTATATGTACATAAATCCGCGATTAAACACCGAAATTTACTAAACTTCTAGAGTTCACTGGAAGGAGGTTGTTATACCAAATACTGCTCGGTTTAATAAATATAAATTATATAAACTACAGTTATAGATCGGTGAATATAGCACACAAAGAAAACTTAAACGTAACAAAGTTCCAACTTTGATATTAATGTTACTTTGGAATTGTATTTTCTTTTGACCTTAAATGTCAAGGAAATGTTCTGGCAGGACACGCAAATTGCCATGTCAGGTAGGTTAGGTGATTACAGTTCAAACTTTATATAACTTAAATTCATTGTCGCATACAATGTATACAATTGAAAATTTAATAAGCAATCCATATTCTTATTAATAATATTTTTTAAAAAGTGGTATATCGTAATGACACACGATAATAGGGAAGCTTTTGCATTAAAAGGAAACATTTTAATTTAAAAATACAACAGAATTTCAACGTGACGCGGTGTTCTCATGAGGTGACCCACCTAAGTGCTGTCCGCGTTCGACGTTGCTTATCGAGGAAGCTCTCGAAAGGAAAAACACCTCGATTTCAAGACATTCTTCATTGGTGCTCCGCTCCTATTGGTCTTAGCATGATGATATATTGCCTATAACTTTCTTCGATAAATGAGTTATATAACTCTAAAAGATTTTTTTCTAATCTGACCAGTAGTATACCAAATATTTTAAGGCCACGCCCCACCTTAACATTTCTAAAATTTGTATGTCCTCCCATAAATAATTTTTAACCTTTAAAAATTGTCTTGTTCTCTTAAGAAATATAAATGACTAGCCTCTGCCCGCGACATCGTTCGCGTGGAATAAATACACTAACACGCAGTAGTTCTCAAAAGGAAAAAAACATCCCCATTTTGAAACATTTTTCACCTTTGCTCAGGTTCTATTGGTCTTAGCGTGATGATATATAGCATATAACCATTCTCGGTGAATGAGCTATATAATATTTAAAGAATTATTCAAATCGGATCAGTAGTTCCTGAGATTACCCCCTACAACGTCACAACATCACAACGTCACAAACTCACAAACTTTAACTCTTTATAATATTAGTATAGATAAGTTTTAGGAAGAAATCACTATGAACTTCTTACCAAACATCGTAAGTAAGATTTCAAAACATAATGAGAAACTTACTTGACAACTCTAATTACCCAGTTGATATTTTGGTAACGTCAAACGAAATTTTACTTAATAATTATTTACAGTATTTTTTTTAATTTACCTTCTTTAGTAAATTTGTCACTAATACCTACCATTGCAATGAAATAACCCAAAGCAAAAAGGTAAGAGTCGTGTCGAGTCCATTTTTAAATTGCCCCTCTTAACTATCAAATTGCCCCCCTGTGGGGCATAGGCCTCATGTTGAGAAATACTGGTCTAATCGATATAAATTATTAATCATACATTTGGCAATATTTCGTAACGTACTGGGATTCGACCGACACATTTCTATAACCCAGTTCCGTGGGCTGATGACGCGTATGATTTTTCGCTTTGTCTATGAACTCCGTATTTGAACTCGATACAATATCGAGCTCGACATGCTTTATATACACGTCAAGCTTAGTATTGTATTGAGTATATACATTTGTAGGTAATCAATTTGCAACGGTATTCCTAGTCACCGCCAAAGTTTCTGGCCGCTCTGATTATAGTTGCGAAAAACACGAATTGGTTCATATATGTATGTAGGAGTGTTAAAAGAAAGTTTTTGTAGGTGGTAAAGCCATGCTGATGTTATAAATGGTTTCAGCATGAATGAGTCGGCTCGTCCGGAGTAGTACCACCCGACCCATAAAAACCCGGCGTGAAGTAACAGTGCTTGTATTGTTGCGTTTCGTTCGGTCAGTGAGAGCGTCGGAGGCCTACCTCCTTCCCCTCATTTCCCTCTCTTTCCCTTTTCCCCTACCCTCTTCTCCACCAACATAGGCTGGCAACGCACTTGCGAGTCCTCTGGTGTTGCTGGTGTCTATGGACGATGGTGATCACTTAACATCAAGTGACCCATCTGTTCGTTTGCCTCCTACATAAAAAAAAAGAAACGGAATGCAATGTGTGAGCGAAGAGTATGTAAGGTTGTTGTACACATTAGAATAGATGGCGATCAAGATACTTGTCCAGGAAGGCGTATACATTTTTTTAAAAACTTTGTCAGTGTTATTACAATAAAGTTAAATACGTATTGAATACTTGCTTTAAAATAGTTTCGTATTAAATGCACCGCGTTCGCCCGAGACAAGTTCGCGTTATCCTTTTTACGCAAGTCTAACCTAAACAAAGCGAGATAAAGTGCAAGATGGCGAACGTTCTTCAAGAAAAGCTTTAAGTTGCAATAAATATACCAGATTAGACACTCCTTCACCAGATTAGGCCCCTCCTCGGCAGCGACTTAAGCCTAGGTCCGTTCCCTCGGTGTGGAGCCCTTGAGTGCGCTGCTAGGCGATACAGTGACACAAAATCTTACATCACTGCAACAACATTACACATATCACCCCCACACACGTGCACCCATACATGCTAACACATGAAAATGGAAAGGTTTTGTTTCTTCCCTTATCGAATACGATATATATATATATATATATATATAAGAGTTGTTGAGGTATGTGTGCTTGGAACACATATATGTTTCAACAACTCATAGATATATGAATAGTTAGCTTAGCTTAGATTAGCTCAGATAGGTCGTGAATTGCATGTATCAGGCAACAGCCCAAGCCGAGGTGTGCCGTGCACCCTTGAGCCAGTTGTCAAATAAAATCGGCTGAGTGCCTTAAGCGCTCGCCTAAGTAGTCCGGTGAAGCTCTTAAGACCTTGCTAGGTCAGTAGCGTAGTCAGATCGAAAAAAAAAAGCAATAAATATTTTATTGTAAGTGACATAATTGAAACTCTACAATCGTCGGTTTAGCTCAAAGTAAGAGCGGTCTAAGCTATTGATTCAATGATAATGCAAAAGTTAATTTGTAGATAGATAAGTAATCCACTCTTCCGCACTGACGCATGTTCGATTACTGTGGCTTTGTGTGTTTAACTTGTTGTCCATCAAATGATAATTTTAATGAACAAATTAGTAATTTATTTCTATTTTTATCTTTCATGTGTATCAAGCAATTCGTGTGGTGATGTTTGGAATATTAATTATCTAAATATATAAAAATTCAGTGTCATGATGTTTACCCACGATTAACTTTGGAACTACAAAACCGATCTTCACGAAAGTTGGTTATGTTTATTTTGATCCAACTTGAGAGATAGGATAATTTAAATTTCGATTAATGGCCTCAATAATTTTAATTACAAATTAAATGATTGTCAATGTTGTTTATTCTTATTTATTTTAAGTTTCATCACGTATCGAACAGATGGCACTATAAGTTAGTGTGTTAACGGGAAA
The DNA here is from genome assembly GCA_014332785.1 of Antheraea mylitta. Lineage (NCBI taxonomy): Eukaryota > Metazoa > Arthropoda > Insecta > Lepidoptera > Saturniidae > Antheraea > Antheraea mylitta. The sequence continues at coordinate 5,097,287 of JACEII010000007.1, read as the reverse complement.
CTGTACGAACGACTGCTATAGATAACTCATAGATGTCGCAACGTTTTAATTTTGAAAATAGTTACCATAATTTTAATTCAATATGTAATAACTGAGCTATACAACGTGGGACAACGTCCGTATATATGCAACATGATTTTTGTATTATAACGTTTTTTTTAAGGTGTAAGGGCTTAAATTTTCAAGCATTTTTTTTTACATAGTTCGAACAAAATTTTACTTTGGGGTCGAATAAGAAAAAAATCGTTTAAATCGTACAGTAATATAGATGCACGTAATCTGGGCTTATGTACATTTCAAAACACTAAATAAAGTGACTTCTTTATACTTCTTGGAAAAATGATAGGACTGTGGTGTAATTTACAGCATCCAGTGTGCCCATTGTGATGAATTATTGACCTTAATAAATATAATTGGTTGACAATTGATACGAAAGTAATGCATGCAGTTGTTATGTTCTGTGTCCCCCCTGTTCAGTATTCAAAGCACTTTGGGAATGAAATAGCATGAAAAAAATATATATATGTCATCTTTTGTAGATTTTTTGGCACTTTCGCTTACTGTCAAAACATAACAAACGATCCCGCCTAAATTTATTCCTATAATTGGCAACACAGCGTCTCATCATGTCATACATCCGTGGAGATTTTTTGTCGGGTGTGACTGAATTTATTACCACATCCCGACTTCTGTGTTTCGCGAATTATAATAATAATTAGATACGTTGTCGGTTATTTTAATCGTTGTTGTAAACTGTTATTAGTTATTCTGTTGTAGTGTAATTTGATGTTTTGTATCGTATTGCGATTTGTATCAGGGACATGATTAAATTAATATTCGTTGTAAATATCTCTTTCTTTCACTCCTATTGGCTGTGACATAATGCTTGCTTTTTCTAACGTTGCGATAACACTGACCGATAATTATCTTGTCTATAATAACCGGAAACCGATAATGAAATCAGTTGGTTATATCTATGATTGATTATGTAAAAAAAATTGTCAAGCTAATTTTTATACTTGTTCAATGTGAAACGTAGTTAAATAAAAAATACAAGGTGTGTCGTAGGGGTACACGATAGAAGTGAAATTTTTACTTCCAAAAAAAATATTTAAAAAAAATACAACGAAAAACCAACGTGCCACGCTGTGTTCCCAGGCGGTCGACTATCCAAGTACTGACCGTGGTGTTGTGTGACCTTAGAATCTGTGTTTACAACATGCTATCCAACACAGTGCTTACACCCATCACTTTTCGTCTCATAAAAGGGTTGCTGATAAGAATTTTAATGGGCTTCCATAAGAAGTTTCACTTTATCAGACTCTATACGCATGTACGCCTTAGTGCAATATATATGTAGGGTATGTATTCGTTTCTTACTAAATTATACCAGGTGACTGTTTAGACAGTAGCAATATTTCTGGAGGACAATCTGCACTCGATTTTAGCTATCTAGAAACATACAAAAATTATACACAATTCTCTACGCGTCTATGTTAAAACACAGTGTCCATGACCCTCGGGTGATTTCACTTTCATCACTTTCATTTGAAAGGGAACGTGGAAACGTCAGGAACAAAACAAAAGGGCTCATTACCCGTTCTACTATTAAAAGTTATTAACTCCGGGTCGCCCCTTTTGGCACCTGTAATTTCACTTGATTTATTACTTCATTTCTATGTTTGTAGCTATATTTTTAAAGTCTTAGAACAAACTTGAACTTAGGTTTTCTTGGTTGTTTATTAGCATTTGTTTTATTATTATTATTTTATTTGTTAAATTTGACCATGAAGTCCATATCCTAGAATACAGCGAGTGTCTAACCTTTCACCTGGTATATGTATGATTAGCTTATCTTAAATGGTGAGTTCGATTCTCGTTGTATCTAAGGCAACAGCCCAAGCCGAAGTTTGACTACTCTGCCACTCTAGGGTTTGTTGCCATTCCGCTGAGTGCCCTAAACGTTCGCCCCAAAAGCCTAAAACCCGACCCAAACAGTATTGTAATATTTACATGCATATCCATGTGCAGTCTTGCGGCATCTGCACCATGTTCCCGTCGTGCATGTCGCTGCTGTCCAGGAGACCAGAGTCTCAGGCCCCTCGACCAGGTCAGGCGGCTGTCATCCTCAACGTATACGACATGTACTGGACCAATTGGTGAGAAACGCTTAAAATTTTCTTCATAACTAATAACTAATATTAATATTTTAAAGTTATTATTTTCCATCGTTTCAAATTTTATCGTCCAGCCAGCAGTGGAGTAGGGTAAAGTGAACGGCGCTCGACAGAGCAACCAACACCAATATGGTGGCGCCCACAGCTCAATTCAAAATTATTCAATGATTTAAATAAATATTGTGCTCAGTTTTTAACATGCCTCTGTCAATATGATGTATTTAATATATACTAACCTCCGCCCGCGACTTCGTTCGCGTGGAATAGCTACTTTGGGTTAACGCTAACACTCAGCGGTAGCTGGAAAAAAATCCCGATTTTTAAACATTGTTTATTGGTGCTCCGCTCCTATTGGTCTTAGCGTGATTATATACTCGATAAATAAGCTATATAATATTGAAAGAATTATTCAAATCGGACCAGTAGTTTCTAAGATTACCCCCTACAACGTTACAACGTCACAAACTTTACCTCTTTATAATATTAGTATAGAATAGGTACGTACTATACGCCGATTGAAATTAAATTGTATATTTTGAAATCTTGTCTACTAATGATTTCCTATTATCGTTCCCATTCTCCAGTTATTAAGCTAAGATCAAGAATGCGAATTGAATACCCTGAATCAAATAATCTTCCGAAAATGTTCAGACAAATGTCTACTACGATCTGAAAAATTTTTTGGCTTGCATCGTGCATCGTGGTGAAAACCAATACAATTTTTGATTCACACATTCTTATACAGTTACATCTCGCTAACCCATTTAGTCCGGTGAAGCTGTGAAGCCCTAGTAAGGCTAATAGCGTAGCCAGTTCGAAAAAAAAAAAAAAACTCGCTAACCCGGCATTTTGAAAACCTCAATTCAATAATCCAACACACCCTGGATTATTGTATTGTTGTTCGGATGTTTCTAATAGTTTACGTTATTTTTCAAGACCTTCAAATTTTGTTCACGTTAAATATGAAGATCAAAAAAAAAAATTAAAAACCTTATGCACGGCGAAATTTGATGTTCATGCTCTCTGTATAAAAACTGGAAATCTTAGAAAAATTAAACATTTAATTATATGAATGACTAGCTTCTACCCGCGACTTCGTCTGCGTAGAATAGTTTTGGCTAACGGTAAAAAAGTCCCGATTTTGAAACATTCTTTATTGGTGTTCCGCTGCTATTCGTCTTAGCGTGGTGATATATAGCCTTCATAGATAAATGTGTTATTTAACAATGAAAGACTCTTTCAAATTAATTTTATCCTAAGATTAGCGCGTTCGAGCAAACGAACTGTTCAGCTTCATAATTTTTTTTTTCGAAAGGAAGACGCTGTTGACTTGGAAAGGTCTTTACAGCTTCACCGAACTATGGAGGCGAGCGCTGAAGGCACTCAGCCGATTTGGGATGTTAGGGCGACTAACTCAAGGGTGCACAACACACCTCGGCTTGAGCCGTCGCCTGTTTTGTGTAAAAATCGCGACCTATCTGTGCTAAGCTAAGCTATCTAGATATACGTATATTGAGTTATTGAAACATGTATGTGTACCAGGCATGCGTGCCTCAACAACTCCCTATATGTATTTTGTGTCGGAAAAATTCCTCTAAACTATATAGGATAGGATAGGGAAAAATAAGGGTAGAACTCTTGGTCGTTTATTTCTCTGAATTTATATTAGTACTATAGTTGTTTATTAGTGACAACTCAGATATTCAATGACAGGTATACAGCGGGTGCTGGTGTTGGCGTGTTCCACAGTGGCGTACAGGTACACGGGTCCGAGTGGGCGTACGGGGGGCATCCCTACGCATTTACGGGCGTATTCGAGATAACACCTCGCGACGAGAGAGAACTAGGGGAACAGTTCCGTTTCAGGTATTATTCCAACTAACTACCTAACTACTAACTGCCTAAATACTAACCACCGAACTACTAACTATTATATCATAGGTGTCAAACGAACAGATAGGCCACCTGATGTTAAGTGATCGATCGCCACCGTCCAGCGACACGAGCAACATCAGACGAGTCGCAAGTGCGTTGCCAGCCTGTGTTTAGGGATGGCGGGGAAAGGAAGAGAAGAGGTAAGGAGGAAGGTGAAGAGAAGTGGGCCCCCGATGTCCTCACTGACCGAACGAAACGCAACAATCCAAGTCCTGTGACTTTACGTCGGTGTTCCTGTGGGTCGGGTGGTAGTACCCCGGATGGGCCGATATTAAGCACCTATTTTTTAATTGATTTTGACCGAGAATCGGGGGCAAAGTATCCTCCATAAATATTGCTACTGTCTAAACATTCAGCCTGTTATGTGGGCTTAATTAAGGATATATTTCATTCGACAGGCAAAGTGTACATATAGGATATACGGACTTCAGCGAAGAGGAAGTGAGGCGACTTGTCACAGAGCTGGGGAAACAATTCCGAGGTGACAGGTCAGTTTCTGATCCATTTCCTTCCAATTATTCTCATCTCTTTCATTATTATTTTGGTTCATTTCTATGTTATATGAAGTTCCATTTCGTATGTCATATACTAAATGTTCTGCTTAATCCACCCATCTATACTAATATTATTTTATTAATATGTTATATCAATTGTTTTCTTTGAATATATATGTGGTTGCGGCGGGTGCATTTTTAATACATGTTCAATGATGTAAATTTTAATTGCAGGTATCATCTAATGAACAACAACTGTAACCATTTCACATCAGCCTTCTGTTTGGTAAGTAACTATTTCTCTTAGACCGTCTACTTCACTAGACCCATTGGACAATTCTTCGTTTTTAAATCCACAATTTCAACTTCCATTAAATGAGAATGTGATCCAGGATGGTAAAGAATGTAGGGGCAAACGGAGAACTGCCTGAATACACCTCTAGGTTCTCTACCACAGATTTTCAATATGAGTTCGCTTCGTATTCAGAGGAGATTAGAGTAAAATACTAACAGAATGTTATGCTTACAATGTTACACAAAGATTCGTAAAATATTCGTAAGAGTGCGAATTTACGTCGCGTCGGTGGATTCAATGTTCGGACATGCTTCCCTCCTGCCATTTTGCCATCGCAGTTCCCAGTGGGAATAACTCTGCCAAATCAAAACACTTATAACTATGTTCGTAAAAGTTCATTTTATAATATGTTTTTCGACTAGTAAATTGTAAAATATTCCGCAAAATCAACTTTATAATTAACGCAGAATAATAATACTTACATTTATTTTTAAGGAACCTTGACCGTCAAACCAAGGAGGGAAATAAATAAGCGACTGTATTTAATGTCGTCATATGCAACCTCGATTATGCAAAGCATTCTTTCGTTTATAAAGACTGATGTAAGCGGAGCACTAATTAAAACACGCGATAATAACGGAAGCAATAGCACTCTACAACTTTAAATAGAATTATGATAATTACCATTTGATTCTTTGACTCAATTAAAAGGATAAATATTTTCCTACTAGTACAACGCTTGAAAGACAAGACTACTATTTTAATAATTGTAATCTATTAATTACACGTAAGGCTAAAAGAAAGAGCACTGTCACGATTTTTTTTTGTAATTAATTAATTTTAATGTTTTTATTAAGTAAAATGATATTCAAATAATTAACATTTACACTAGCGTTACCCTATTAGAGTTTGGCCTACAAAAGATCCGGTGAAACTGCCAGGCTAACAGTGTTGCCAATTCCAAGTAAGATAAAAAAAAGAATGGCGGGCACTTCTATGTCGAAGTTGTTGCTTTTTTTTTCTCGAACTGACTACGCTATTGACCCAGCAAGGTCTTAACAGCTTCACCGGACTACCAATTAAGTCCCATTCGGATATTTGCAGGCGTTATGTTCGCGCGATATTCCGGCCTGGGTGAATCGTCTTGCTTACGTTTCGTCTTGCGTTCCTTTCCTGCAGCGCTGTCTACCCAAGTATGTATATACAGCTTGTGCATTGTGAATTTACAGTAGTCAAATATTATATTTAACATTTGACATGTTATTCTACCATGAAATTTAGATTAAATATATGTGAAGTCAATTCATTTGTCATACTAGCTGACGGAGCCACACGTTGCTATGGCTTAGTTATTATATCACTTAACGAAATAACACGCAGTGGAAGCTCTCAAAAAAAAAGAGTTCGAAACATTCCTCATTGGTGCTCCGCTCCTATTGGCCTTACTGTGATGATATATAATCAATAGCCTTCCTCGATAAATGAGGTATATAACACTGAAATAATTTTTAAAAATCACATTTAGGTTCAATGAACAACATTAAAGAGGCGCTTTCAAGATTAATTATTACGTATCTACTTATCGTGGGAACGCTGCACAGTCGAACAAAGGGAAGGGGGTGCGAGTCGTGTGTGATTCATTGCTTTTCTTATTATTTCAGTTCATTTTTGCGTAAATGATGTTGAGTGTATATCAGTTTTGCGTTTCTTGAGATAATTAGGTTAAACATTAAGAACCGATTTTTTTTATTGGTTTAGAACGAGAATCGACTAACGTAAATCCTGTAAAAATATTGCTGGCGACTAACCAGTCACGCTGTATATGGTTTTTGTACGTTTACAGAGAGTGGTTGACTCCCGCAGCGCTGCAGCAGTCCCTCGCAGCGCACTCCCGTTCCTCATCTCCTCAGACGCCGCAATAGCAACGTGAGTGTTGCTCACTATTGATAATATGTCCAGATTTTATATTTATAATATTGCGTCATGACAGGCTACGTAAGCATGACCGGCAGTATTGTGATTGCGCGGCTTACCTCAGAATAGCGACACGTAGTGTAGGGGCCAGTTGAGTGCCTGTCCTTTTAGTTTAGCGTGTATTACCTTCTTAGAATACATCGTAATTTCACATTTTCATTGATTTTCATTGGTCATTGACACTGTGGTCTAACGCCAAAAAAGTATTAAAGAAACGTCTAGTAGATACATAGACCTGGCCTCCCACAACGCTACCGTTTCATCACATGGTTTCCTTTCACAAGTTTTGGGCCAATAGGGATTTAAATCTATGCTACCAAAAAGCCTCCATTGCTTCAAATAGATGGCAGATCTAAATCAAATACAGTAATCAGTTTAACTATATCTATTTGTTGTTATTGCTAATTGTTCTTGAAAGTTCGATCTGAACATTTTAAACGAATTACAGTTATTCCCATCGTATTGTTAGTAACATGTTCCAATAGAGCACGCCCTGTTACAGTTAAATTTTAAATCTGACATTCTCCTATTTATTTTCTTACTGGACCCGATTTAAAGACCACAGGGTGATAAAGAAATAGTGGAAATTTTTCAAAACTGTATTAGTGAGATGTTTAAAAAAAACTTGTGAGTTTTATTTTGATTTTTTTAAATTGAAGAACTCTTATCGTTTAGGGCATTCTTACGTGAGACCCCCAGGGCTAAAGCGTGAATCCGACACTATTCTATTGTCATATCCGTATAACCTGTATAATTTCTTTTTTCCTCTCTACAGACGTCGTCCTGCGCTCGTGCAGTGAAGAAATCAAATGTGTTGTGCGGATTAATACGTACATTTAAAACTAGATAATAATTAGTTTGGCGCATTGTCAAAGACTTGGTTAACGGGCAGGGCCTCAGTCAGTTACGCCTTCGCAACGTGAGGGGGGGTGAAATGTTTATTTTGATAAATTATTCAAGGAATTATCATAGTTATTTGATGAGGGGGCGAAATAAAAAGTGATCTGAAAAAAACTAACTAATAAAACTGTGAATTTCGGATAATGGGAAATTTATTTCAAGCGATTATTTTTAATATTATATTTTTTTATCACACGTTATGTGGTTTATATCTAATAAAATAGATAAAATTTGTGTATAAAACAACACACGTTAATATAATATAAGCCGAGTTGTTTATTGAGTAACTCAATTAAAAAAAAAAACATTTAATGCAGCTCTGGCCCATTATCGTTGGTTTTAAACGACATCAAAAACATTTTTGAAATTCGTAATGGTTAAGATCCGTTTGTGCACGAAAAAAAAAATGAACAAAAAATATATAAATTATTCGATGCCAAAAATATTAACCCCAATGAAAATATACATACAAGTGTATTACACTTGGATATAAACACTTTATAGAATTACATGAACGTTGTCGTTGAATTTATATTTATTTACCAAATAAATGAAACTTGGGATCAAGCATTTTACGAAATGAAACGATCGTGAGCGTTTCATTTGGTCTAATAGGTATTTATAAAATAAATTAAATTTTAAATCAAGCGCTTCATGAAATATAATGTTCATTAATATTTCATTTCTCATATCCATCGAACTTCAATGAAATTCTACCTACAACTGAATTACAGTTGGAAATAAGCGCTTTATAAAATTACATGAACGTTAACGTTTAATTTATTTAATATTTACCTGATAAATGAAACCTGAAATCGAGCGCTTTATGAAATTAAACGGTCATTAACATTTCATTTTTTAATGTTTACCGAATCAATGAATCGCGTTATCATCAAGCGCTTTATCCAATGACATCGTTATCGTTTCATTTTTATAACGTAAAACTCGGGATCAAGCGCTTTATGACATAAAATGATCGTTCACATTTCATTCCTAATATCCTCTTTGTGGTTTAAACTTAAGATCAAGCATTATATGCAATAAAAAAAATAGTTAGCGTTTTCATTTTTCTTATATTTACAAAATAAATGAATCTTTGAAATCAAGCGCTTTATGAGATTAAATGATCCTTAACGTTTCAATTTTCTGATATCCACAATACAAATTAAACTTGAGATCAAGCGCTTCATGGTTAGAAATGAGCATTAACGTTTCATTTTTTTAATGTCTACCAATTAAAATAAACGTGGGATGAAGTGATTCATCCAATAACACGATCTTTAACGTTTCATTTACAAAATAAATGAAACTTGGGATCAAGTAAGATTTTTTTACAATTATAATAACACACGTGCGACATAACATAGAAATATGTTTCTTATTTAATTATATTTGCCTAAGGATGGTAAGCGTATTCCACCGGTGCCATTGTGTGTTTGTATGTGTAAATAATAAATACGTATTCAACGGTAGTCCGTCCGATGTGGTTTCTCTTGTTAATTATATTGTTAAAGACACTCGTGGTTTCTGAGTGCACTATGTGTGACTTAGTTAATAGAAAATTAAATATATACAATTTGTAATGTTACCGAGGACTTCAAGTAACTATATAAAAATTTATATGACTTTTTATGCACTTAAACTTATCGTCATTACGTAGTATAAAACAAAGTCATCTGCCACGTCTGTCTGTCTGTTCGCAGTAAACTCAAAAACTATGATTTTATAAAGTTTTTGTTTCATTATCAGGGCGGGAAAACATCTGCCGGGCCCGCTAGTTTTTTGTAATAAATACGGTGGTGAAATGCAAAGTCGTAGTATAACAGTGATATTAAAATCTGTGTTTTGATTGTTTTTTGGATTGGGAACATATTCTTTATCTAAGAAGAAATCAGTGACAATGTAGTTAAAAATTGATTATGTGCATATCGCGGAGAAATTGATAAATTTCAATTAAAGATTATTTAGTGTAGTCCAATACTTCATTCCAATTTATACGTAAAAGCTTTAGAGCGGTATTACACTTTGTTCGCAATTTTTTTTTTAATTTGTCGAATATATTTTTAGATTGCTCGGTGTAAAAAAAGGAAATGGAATATAAAGTCAGTATTATTACTAAAAATTATTATTACAGGGGCTCGCTTGGGTTGCCAGTATATTTTTAAAGAAATTATTTTTTGTTACGTACATATTTTAAACAATATTTATAAATAACATTTAGATTTGTTATTATACAAGGAACACAAAGTGCACTCATAGCCGATTGTATGTACACCTTATAAATAAAATAACTAATTGTGAGTGTTACTGTGATGAAAAAACGTATGAAAATTGTGAGAAATATTCTTTAAAAAAATGTATGAATTTATTTGGAGTATAAATTTATGGCGTTTACATTAAATTACAAATATGTCAGTAAGAAGCTAGTTAAAGTCCTTAATCTGGTTTTATTAAAATCGTCAATTGATTTTTTTAAAATATATTTCTTAATATACTATTTGATAACTTGTTAATTCCTGGATTCATGGTTTAAAATTTAAACTTGAAAAGGGCAATATATATTTCGAGTATATTATGAAAATTAGAAACAATAAAATAGGTTTATTTAATATAAAAATAATAGCCACAACCATCAGAATAAACTTGACAATGCGCCGACGTAAAGCATATTTCAATTAGATACGTTGAATGATATAGGCGTTTACGTCCTTCCTCGCGGCATCTGGTAACATATGTAGTAGCCATTCGGTTTCTATACAGTACCTAATTATTTTTGACTCTTTATTTAAAATCTCTATACTTAAAAGAACTGACAGAAAAACGATGAATTTCCATATAAATTTTTATCACCTTAGGGGTTGACTTTCCTTAGAACTCACCTCCAATGTAAAGGGAATCTGCATGGAAATTTTCATAACCCTACTCCCAATAGTTTGCGCTGCGTTTGCGTTGATATGTCAGTTCTTCTGTCAGTTGTTTTTTATATGTACTTATAGCAATGATATTGTAATTAAAAAGATGTAGACTGATGATGTCATAAGCGCTTCGACAGCGCCTTGTTAAAACTTGGTTAACTACCAAACGTGATCTAGTCCCATCAATCTCACCGTATCTAAACAACATATAACTATTTCTTTTTTACCACCAACATTGAGAGTATGCCATCTTACTCCCACATTGTATCTAAGACAGTGCGGCGTTACAATTTTACTTTACGTATGTGTGCGTTATTGTGCCCTATGTTTTGTAAAAATGTCATGTAGGTAACATATAGGTATATAGCTTTTTAGTTATAATATCATTGATCGATAATTAATAATTTTTTACAATTATTTGCAGTATAGCTATCTATGAAATGTGTATATAACACTAAAAAACTAAAACGTAATATAATAATAATTATATGTATATTTTTATTGAGATAAAAATTAATTTGAATTGATTTATTATGAGTTGGGCTGAGAAAAAAATGTGATTTTTTTTTATTTAAAAAATGACCGTCGTGATTAACAGATGTTGTGAGATATTAATGTCGTCTAGTTGAAATATGCCCGAGTGATTGGTATTGGTTTATAAATAATGTGCCACGATTCACCTCAGTGTTTCAAGTTACGACATATTTACAAGTAAACGATTAGTTTAGGACGGTTATGGCTTCAGTTTGTCACTGTGGTGAATTTGCGTCTATTTCTTACTGAATCTCGCTCGTTTAAGTCTTGCGAACAGAATTTAATAGACTACGTTATGTCTTTTATTAATCTTTCGGTTTTCTAAAAATTCGTCATATTGTTCAATATTAATGAGTACTGAAATATCAGACACATTTTTGTATTGCAAATTGGTTTTTCCTGGCTATGTAGAGGAATAAAACAATTGGTATTTTTATTTTAGATCTGACTACGCTATTGACCCAGCAAGGTCTTAATAGCTTCACCGGACTACAACAGGTGAAAATGTTACGTACTTACATATATAATGCACCGCGCTCGCGTTGTCTTTGTTTCACAAGTCTAATCTAATCGAATCAAGCCGGGAAAATTCAAAAAAATTAATCGGTTAGGTTAGTCCTGCGAAACAAACACAGCGCGAAGCGGCCGCGTTAGGGATCTGCGAGCGCACTGTGTTTTGTATATTAACAAATTGATGATTTTTAAGTTAAAACAACACAGTTTTATCTCGGTTTGGTTAGATTAGGTTAGATTTGAGAAAAAAGACAACACGAGCAGGCCGTAACAAATACGTAAGTAACAAGACCATTATATGATGATTTCAAAATAAGCAAAGTCCAGTTTTAGTCGTTCATAAGATTTTAAGTTTTTTTTTAAGAGATCTGACATTAAATTTCCATCTAATAAAAAAAACGTAGCAACGGAAAAATTTGAACATCGTTTACAATGTATAAAAATTAAAGATCTTAAATAAACGATTGAAACTGACTTAGTTCATTTTGAAATGTAACGACCTATAAATAGTATAAATTGTTTTTAAAGTCTGTTATAATGATATTTATTAAAAAGCAGTGTCATTGACGAAACAGCCTTATGTGACACAAATTCACCACAATACATTGGAATTACGATTATAAAAATATATGAAACGCGTACGGAGAGTTAAAAATATATGAAACGTGAACGGAGAGTTAAAATATATGAAACGCGAACGGAGAGTTTAAAAACGTTATGAATATAGCACTATATTGAATATAACCGTTTGGTAGTAGTTTTTAATTAGGATTTATTTAATGTTTGTACATTTCCGTAACAGGTATGTGTAATGTGTAACGGAATGTTTTATTCTATTGAGGTATAAATTTAATACACTGTAGGTTAAGGTCGACAGAGAATCGAAGGTAAATCAATTAATCGTGAAATAACAATTAATCGATTTTCGTAACATACGTAATTTAAAAAAATACTAAATTATACTCTTGTTTCAATTTTTGTCTTATAGAGTTGAGATCTGATCGATAATATACGGTGTTTCTTTGTCCAAATATTATGAATCATTGCAAATCTCGTGATGACATATATTTGAGGTAAAGTTTGGATGTAAGAGGTAATCTCAAGAACTACTTTTCCAATTCTTTTATTTCTATTAAGAAACGAATTATCTAAGGAAACTAAATGATAGATTGTATTTTTTGTCCTCTTAAACTACTCTCGCTATCGAGATCAAAAATGAAGTTTTTGATTTAATTTTCAGTATTGTCGATGATTTTCAATTGTTTCTATTGCAAATGATTCTAAGTTATTTCCTCTTTAATTTCCTATACTTTGTTTTAAAAAAATAAAACAGTGCGTGTATCAGTGTGTACACGCGGACAAAGTGAAACTTCTATATTTTATATGTATTAAATAACACATATATGAGAATGCTCATAAAACATATACTGTACCAAGTCCTTACTAATTTTGGTATAATATTAGGTCCAGACAGACCCATATACGTATTTACAAATACTTACCTTACGTTTAATGGTTAACGCGTAACGAAAATTTATCCCTACCATGCCATGAAAAGTTTCATTTCAATAGATTTACATTAATCTTATTAACATGACAATAATAATTATTGTGTTTCCTTCGGCCTTTATGCATTCCTATATTTTGTATGTTAAAATTTAGTTTGCTAACTATAGTTGCGCACGTGAGGGTTGCTTGTTACCCGTTTTTATAATTATTCGTTGTGATTTAACTATTAGTTTAATTATGTAAGTACATTGAAAACCCAGTACGTAAAAATCGCTATAATATGTTAAATTCTGGATTTTAACGATATTTTAAGCGATTCAAGAAAATAGTCTGTTTAATTCATTACAGCGTAATATCAAATTTGCACATTGTAATTGTCAATCTATAGAACACTTGATGACTTTGTAAAAATAAAATTAACGGAAATGAATTTGTAATTTTTTTTAATGTAAAAAATACAACATATTGATTTTAAAAGATGACAAATGGATTAATAGATAGATGAAACACACGAGATAAAGAACAACCTTGAAACACGTGCGCACGTTTCATGCTGCCATACGGAATTCTTTATATTTAGTTAGTTTTTAACTTTGTTAGTAGTTACCAGTGATGGATTTAGGTTTAAGCTTTTGTGATTTCGAATGGAATTAGGGCTTCATTTCGGGAGAATTTCAGGGCAATATTTAGATTAAATCTGTCACTGGTATTTATATAATGTTTTTCACGATTTGTCACTTAACTCACCGTCTGAAGTCAAGAATGTATGTTAACTATGTACCAAAGTAATCATTTATGTGTAGTTCTTTGATGTTTGCATTTATTTTTTATATTCTAATGTGTGTGTGTGTTTGATTAAGTCGATTTTATAAATAATTAAGTTTTATTCTGATCTTTTTTTATAATTTGTGTCATTTCATTTACTATACAAAAATATTATTTTGTTTAACTTTTGGTGTTGAGTCGCGATTGTGTAAAATGAAGAAAATCTCTATTTTTATTATAAGGGTGGAGTAACTTAGTAAATAATATTCAATTGTTATGAATACATTGTGTAAATATTATATTCAATGAGTCCTCATTGACATTAAATTGTTAGATTGAGGATAAAAATTGTCATGTTTTTTGGATGAATGAATAAAACAAGTAAAAAATTTAAATGTAGTTTCATTGCTTAAACATATTGTTTAGTTTGATATTTCCCTAAGTGATGAAGGGGTCCACGGGAGACATGACGAGGGTCTACGTTAGAGTGACATAAAAATAAAGGTTAACAATTCGTAAAGGGGCTTCACGCAAATGTATCTGCTTTCGATAGTGAAGAACTAGAATATTGGCTTGACTTCACCTATCAATGTAGGCAGATTCTATTTTTAAAAGCTTAATGACTGTTACATGTAAAAACTTGCATATTCCATATGCAGTTAGTTCATCGCGACGACTGACAAAGCCCCGACGCCGTCTGGAACGCTTTTTTAGATTATTTTTTTTTCCGAAACAAAATACATATAGGAGTTGTTGAGGCACGCATGCTTGGTACACATGCATGTTTCAATAACTCGTATACGTATATCTGAATAGCTTAGGTTAGCTCAGATAGGTCGCGATTTTTGCACAAAACAGGTAACAACCCAAGCCGAGGTGTCCCGTGCACCCTTCAGTAACTCGCTCAAACACACCAAATCGGCTGAGTGCCTTTAGCGCTCGCCTTAATAGTTTGGTGAAGATGTAAGCTTCTAGGTTAACAGTGTTTTCATTTCGAAAAAAAAAAACTTTTAGACGTGCAAAGGGAGGAAATACAACTTGTGGTGTGTGCTTTCAATCTTGCATGAACTTGTTACTTATATGAATTACAAAAATGTAATTTTCCATAGATCTAATTATCATATTTTTGTCGAATTTTAGGAATATGAAAAAATTTAGCTGCAGGAGATCCTCCTGAACCAGCTAAATTTTGAAAGTTATCTATGAAAAAAAGTATGGGAACCTCTGGCCTAGCTTATTGAATTATCTTGATATACCAGGTGACTTTTTAGATAGCAATATTTCTAAAAGACAATCTGCATCCTACTGGTTCAGAATCAATTTAAAAAAGGTACTTAATTATCTAGAAAAAAAAATGCATAAAATCCAAGCACTTTTACTTCACGCCGGTGTTTCTGTGTGTCGGTGGTACTACCCCGGACGAGCCGACTCCTTCATGCTGAAACCAGTAATAGCTTCAGCGTGGCTCTGCCACCCACAAGATAACCATATAAATAAATAAGCGTTTAACGAAAAACATATCCAAAGTAACTTTGATGCTCACATATACTCATAAAAAAGCAATCCACCGTAATCGAGAGTCAAGTATTTTTAAACACCACAACAAGCATTGAAGTCTGAGATACATTTGATATACACATAACACGGTAGATTGAAGTCCAAGCACGAAATCAGCCTATGTATCTTGCACTCGTGAACTAAACGAAGGTATTTAACTATTGTGAACTTATTTGTTTTAGACTCGTTTCAACTGGTACATGAAGGTGTAGAGATTTTTATTTAACGCCGCTTTTAGGAATATCAAACTACAAAATGCGATAGTGAAATACTCGTTACCGAAAATTTTACGAACATGTTAGAAAATATATCTTTTGGAAATACTCAATATGACTATCAATGGCCAATACATTTCGTACCTTTATCTGATTCGTCATTGACATAGCTTTCATGTCAGAATCATAAAAAAAGGTACAGTAAATAATCTTCACATTCAACGATACTTCTATGTAACTCTGGATTGTAATTAAAACTTAACAATGTTATATAGAATAATCATGTTACTTTCAGTATTAATCGATAGTCAAATTTCCAAAAGTATTTTAGTTTCTGAACTACACTTATAAAGCTACGAAACTCACTGTGGTTGCCCACTGAGTGCGTGAAAGTACTCACAGAGAAAGTACTTACTGCTTTAAACACCTTTTTCGTACGAACACTACGTAGACGGCCAGATCATTTTCTGTCACAAACAGAGCTGGTCTCATTGTACCTATTAATAGCCCGGTACACCAATATTTTATTAATACCAAGCGTATGAAGAGTTTTAAATATTGCATTTCACTCCATCACTACTTTGTGTAAAACAATCACAGCAATCCGGTTCTCTTTATCACCCCACTCCATTTTAATATCGCAAAAGATTGTACAATGTATTGGCGCCAAAATGAGAAAACTAAACGAATAATCATATTGAAGTTTTTGGCGGGATTTTAGGCTGTAATTATTAAAAACCTCTTTGATTTCTATAATTTTAAACGTATATGTTCTAAACAAAAAATATATATCATATGTCAGTCTTGTAAAAAATAGTGTAATAATAAATGTTTTCGATATTGCAAATAAATTATTTTATTTTTAAAATCGTCTAGCGACTACAGAAAACGAACCTGAACCCTACAATTATGTAGTGGATTTTATATTCTATTCATAATCTTGTGTTGTTTGACCTATATTTTGTAAATTTGGTGGTGTTTTACGTAATATAGTTAGTTTATTGCACATAAGTGAAGTGAATGGAAAATAATACCACGGAGTATGAAATTCTGAGATGCCACAAAACTTCCTTGGAGGTTCTTCACAAGGGATCCATCATCTTGTTAGAATATTGAGATAATCACACGACGCTTGTAATATTAGGTCTTTGCCTATGAAATTTCCGTTTTGTATGAAAAAAATTAAAAGAATTTTTTTCATGTATTTTTTATTTGTATTAATCGAAGTAATCATCCATACATCTTTGCCAACGCAGTGGCAGTTTATTGATGCCATTCTTAAGGAAGTCAGTTGGACGGGAGATAACAAATTCTTCAAAGGCATTTTGTACTGCCTCTCAGGAGTTGAATTTTTTTCCCGCCAAGGAGTTATCCCAATTCTGGAAAAAGTAGTAGTCTGTAGTCAAGGTCTTTTGAGTAGGGCGGATGACGGAGAACTTTCAGCCCCAGTTCTTGCAACTTGGAGACCGTCTGTTGTGCAGTATGAGGTCGCGCGTTGTCGTGCAGGAGCAGCGGAGACGAGCGATTGACCAATGCTGGTTGGAGATGTGCCATCTTCTCCATTATTGTGTTCAGTTCTTCACAGTACACATCTGCAGTAATGCTCATCCCATTTGGTAAGAAGCTGTGATGAATCACACCGGCGCTAGACCACCAAACAGTGACCATCACTTTTCTAGGGGTGTTTTCGTTTAGGGCATTGTTTAGGTGCTGAACTAGGATCCAACCAACTTGCTGAGCACTTGCGGTTATCAAACACATCCATTTTTCATCGCAGGTAACAATGCGGTTCAAAATTCCTTCATTTGTGTGTCTGTTGAGCAGTGCAAGGTACGTCTCGACGCGTACTTCGCGCTGGCGATCATTGTGTTCGTGGGGCACCTATTTGTCAAGCTTTTTTACCTTGCCAATTTGGCGCAAATGGCCAATATTGTTTTGACGCTAATGTCGAAAGCTGTTGCTAATTCAGCCGTAGATTGTGTATCACCAGCTTCCACAATCGCCTTTAATTCGTCGTTGTCGACCAAAGTCTTCGGAAGACCGCGAGGTTCATTTTTCAGGTCGAAATTCCCAGAACGGAAGCGAGCAAACCAATAACCGGTGGTGCGTTAGCTTGTAGTGTTAGCTCCGTAAACGTCGTTGATGTTGCGTGCCGCTTGTGCCGCGTTGCTGCCACGACGGTACTCATATTCCATAATAATTCGAATTTTTAACATATCCGTGATGACAAAAAAGACTGAAATCCGATGAGAATGTAACACAATCAATAAACAAATGACTACTTATGGAAAAAGAATTCCATGTTTTTAAAATAAAATTAATTTGAAATTAGAACTCTTAGCCCAACAAAAATTATTTTGATTTGAAATGGCCCTTACTGCAGAACGGCAATTTCATAGGTAAAGACTAGGGATGTTATGGATATGATATTTCGGTTACGGACATGGATATAGGAGTATAATTATATCGGTTACGGTTACGGATATGTAATTATTTCGGATTATCCGTTAGTTTCGGTTACGGATATTAGATTGAAGTAAAATATAAACACAATTACTATGCAATAATTTGGTTAGTCTAACTCTAAGTTACCATTTGGTATTATAAATCCGTCATATTAGGCAAGTAATTAATATATCTACTCAATTTTAAGTCTTATCTAAATACATAAGTATCTTAATAAGAAAATGCAATAAACTTAACAGTAAAAATAAATTTTACACATTGTATACATTAACTTATAACACATGTATAACATATTAGATATGTGCGTGTCATAACAATAACGAGAATTTTTATTTTTAATTATTTTTATGAGGAATGAAATCATCTCTACCTATAACAAAATTTAAAGTTGTTTATCATAATAAATTTAAACTTGTTAATCATAGTTCTAATAGTCAAAATTGAGCAAAGGAAGATTATGTTTAACAAAAAGCAACCTTGCAGCCTTATCACCTGATAATCGTTTACTTTGTTTAAAAAAAAAAAATAAAACCATATTTCATTAAATTTAATTGACTGTTTAATTTGTCGGTTACCAATTATGTCAATGTTTACTTATGAATTACGAAGGTCAGAGCCGGAGGATCCAAAAAAAAAACAATTCACTTTAATTAATTTATTAAAAATAAAATTACAATGAAAACTAATACTAGAGAGCTTCCGAAGTTAAGATAACCCTCGCCTAAAACTAAATTATTAGCTAGTGAAAGCCACCGATATTAGGTTAACAATCCCGTCTTGTTGTTTTGTTTACGTATTTATATGTGGCCAGTGTGGGAACGGAGGAGTCGGACCACCGAACTTTTCCACTAATTTTGTGCATCAGTCGTGCTGTGGAAAACACTAATTCGCTGCTTCGAACACCTGCCACAACTTGGGTCTGGGTCTCTGGGAACTCGGCATGCTTAGTCATCGACTATGGTGTTTAGCGATGGCGTAACATATATTACCTATAAAAATTAATAAAACCACACATGTTTTGCAACCGACATATTATGTCGTACAACGATGCTTTGAATTCGATATTGATATGGATATAAACATCGAAGTTTTTCTAATATCGATCGTCCCTACTACAAGATTCACATGGAGTGCAAGTGCGGCGAAAGAAAACCTGTTGAAACATGTTTTATTTGGAATTCACCCGTATTCGAAATTATCCGAAACTATGGTATCGGTTACGGTTACGTTTATTTGGACTTCACCTGTATTCGAAATTATCCGAAACTATGGTATCGGTTACGGTTACGGATATTTATTATTTTCGGATATCCGATAGTTTCGGTTACGGTTACGGAGCTCCATAACATCCCTGGTAAACACCTATTATTATTATACTATAACGGCCATTAAAAGAAAACATTGACACAGGCAAGTGCTTTTGCGGAGCTAAAACAAGAAAAAGGAGAAGAAGAATAATCATATAAAAATGACAGATTCCAAATTCAAATGTAATATTTTATTAATTTTTAATTGCAACAGTATTTATCGCCACACTAAGTATATTAGCCACCCGATTAGGCCTCCCACGGCAGCGGCTCAAGCCTAGGTTCGATCCCTCGGTAGGGAGCCCTTAAGTGCGTTGCTTGCGCGATGCGGTGACACACTAATATACATCACCGCTACAACACTACACGATCACCCCCACACACGTGCACGCCTACACATGAAAGTGGAAGCGTTTACTTTTTTCCCCTTATCGAACTGAAAAACTCAATTTTCCGACAATAAATATATGGAGGAGTTGTTGAGGCGTGTATGCTTGGTACACATATACGTTTCAACAATTCATACATATATGAATAGTTAGGTAGGTTAGCTAAGATAGGTCGCGATTTTGCATGCAACAGGCAACAGCCAAGCCGAGGTGTGCCGTGCACCCTTGAGCTGGTTGCCAAAATAAAATCGGCTGAGTGCCTTGAGCGCTCGCCTTAGAAGTCCAGTGAAGCTGTTAAGACCTTGCTGGGTCAATGCGTAGTCATTTCGAAAAAAAAAAAAAAAAACTAATTATATACATATGGCTCCACCTATGGCTGAACTTGTAGATGAACTACGTACATAACATGACCTGTGAGGAGTAACAGGTGGCGGTAAAATAATTGAAGGCGAAAAATACTGTCCTTAAACTTCTGGGTTCTAACTCAAAGTATCCTTGTACCTAAGCTATTGGAATTTCTCGGTGTATTTCTAGAGCCCAGTCGGTCTTTGTTACAATGGAAAATCTATTTTTTTTCGAACTGACTACGCTATTGGCCTTACTAGGCTTTCACAGCTTCACCGGACTACTGGAAAATCTAGCTGAAGAGTTCGATTTCACTAGCACGGGGCTTAGTTAACCAGATGTAAGTCGCATTGCGATGCTGTTATTTTGGTCAAATGCCACACGTCGATCCGATCAGACTTCTGGAGTTAGAGATGGAACACCATATATATCACAATGTCAATCATGATCTGATTTAGGATGAAATTTCGGCGATTTGTAACCTCGTGTCGGTTGTTACCGGTGAAGTGAAATAAAATGATGAAGGTATGATATGGACTGCCCTTTTAATAAATATTAAATACAAGTTACAATATACAGATATTTATATAAGTAAGTATAGCATCTAACACTGGCGTCCCGGGTAAAAGATGACAGTTCTACGTAGTGGTGGATTTGTAGTCTTGGCCGCCCTAGGTCCCAGGCCATGTACTAAGTACTAGCCACCACTTTCTCAGCACCATTCATATTGAGTACATAAATGAATGAATACTTTATTGCACTTTTTGTTTGTACACTGGCGAGCTAAATGCTATAAAGCATTTTCTTCCAGCTAATCAGCGGTATTGTTTTGTCAAATGAATTTACTTTTTTGCCAAAGTTTTTTTATACGATGCGGGGCAGTGCGGCCCACCATAATGTGCGCGAGCCTTTAGAATATTTACGTATTTTATTACTTATCATCAGTGATTTTTTTATTAGGATTGGCCGCCCTAGGCCCGGGCCTCCTGGCAAATCCGTCACTGGTTTTAAGGGTAGCGCGTGGGTTTGCATTTTTTCTCTTGGATGCGAGTCTTCTTAAGTACTTTATTGGCAACAATGTTGCGAGTTGCAAACAAGTCTTAGTGAAATCAAAAAGGCGGAATGCCAGTTTCTTTATCGTTTAATATATATATATCTGAATGCATTATTCAACTTTTTACTCTTCGTATCTAGAATACTACGAGGTGATTATCTATAAATTGCTAAGGCATAGATTCCTCCTCCTCATACCCTTGCTAAGGCATAGATTCCTCCTCCTCATACCTGATGATCTCTATGGCTATACGAGTTTTTGGTGATAACTTTTTTTTTAATGACTACGCTATTGGCCTTGCAAGTCTTTACAGCCTCACCAGACTAGTTAAGAACGATTGGGTAAGTACTTCTGAGAATTGAGTTCACTAAAAATTACTTAGAAGAGACCTATGGATTCATGTCATGTTTTTTTAATTTGGAAACGTTATTTATATTTATCACAAAAACAAATTTTAGTGGCAAAACAATATGAAGCCACGCCGCCGCCATTTTGAAATTCACACAGGTTTATTACTATGCAACAGAAAATGTGATTTTAACGTATCTCGCTTTCTTTGTATATTTCGAGTACTTTAAGATTTTTTTTAAAGAACCTACCTTATTCTTTTACAGCCTAAAACCTATATAGTTACTCTTTTTCGTTACACATAATCCAATTGATACCGTCTCAAAACAAGCTTCTTTTCAAAAACCTATAATTTTGGGAATCATTTTCCAATAAAATAAATAGATACACATAAATAAAAACAAGCACAACACAATCTTAACATACTTTATTATTATAATAAGACATACACCACAGTTTTATCATCAAAACATCTGTACAAATTGCAGATTTATCTCAAATTCATCTCTTATTACACCCATAGATTTAACTAATCAACTTACAAATAATTATACTCGTATATTTATAATAAAAACTTATCAACTACAAAATAAGACTATATCCTAACTGTAAGAGGAAAACGTGAAACAACGTTCCGGTTAAGTCAAATTTTAACTAAAAATATAACTGAAGAATACAGTTCGTGTAACTTGGTTAGCTTAACGCATAGGTTACTAAGTTATTTTACTTGACCAAGTCCAAAGTAAACTTCAAGTGAGGACACAAATGGAGTAAATTTTTCAATTTAGGTGCGATTCATCGAATGATACAAAAAAAAACTATACATATGAGTGGTAGGAGAGTTAGTTCTATCACACTGTGTGGGAAAGAAACATGTGTATGGTAGCTATGATATTATATCTAAAAAGCTGTAGATACGTCATAAGCCCTTCTATAGGGCAGTCCGATGAAGTTATTAAGGCCTTACTAGGCCAATAGCATTCCCATGAAAAAAACCTACTGGGCCTTGTTAAAACTTTGGCTAATTACCAAACATGATCTAGACGTGTCAATCTGCCCGAAGCAACATATAACTATTTCTTTATCACGACCGATATTGAGAATACACCATCTTACTTCCACATTTCATCTAAGACAGTGCGGCGTTACGATATTATTTTACGTGTGTGTGCGTTACCGCGCCTTTTGTTTTGTGAAAATATCATGTAGGTGACGTATCTACAGCTTTTTAGGTACAATATCATCGGTGTGGGTGCTGCGGTATCATTTCTTGTCGGTGGAGGGCGCTGCGGGTGTGGCGTTACCCGCGTTCGCACCGCCATAGTTCTGAAAATAAACACAACATTTATCAACTAAAACATATCGGACCAAAACAAGCCTACTTACTTCAACTCAAGAGTGCAATTTGATACGGAGACATTTGGATTATTTATATTTGTACATTTACTGGATTCTGCTTGCGACTTCGTCCGCGTAAAATACTTACTTTGGGCTAACGGTTAAAAAAGTCCCGATTTTGAAACAATCTTCATTAGTGCTCCGCTCCTATTAGTCTTAAGCGTGATCATATACACGATATATATATATATATATATATATAAGAATTTTACAAATCGGACCAATGAGATTACCCCCTATAACGTCACAAGCTCACAAACTTTACCTCTTTAAAATATTAGTATAGATATGCAAAGTTTCAACATGCGGAGATGCTTTGTTTTTGAGAAAAATATAATTAAAAATCAAGTAATTTGCAATATTTATGCAATCTCTACTGCAGATTATATAGAACTCTTGCCATTTAAAGTTTCGCTTTACCTACAGGTGAATTATTATACGTTCTGTACAATGTTATCTATACTAATATTATAAAGAGGTAAAGTTTGTGAGTTTGTTACGTTATAGGGGATAATCTCAAGAACTACTGTTCCAATTTGAAAAATTCTTTCAGTGTTATATAGCTCATTTATCGAGGATGGTTATAGGCTATATACCATCACGCTAAGACCAATAGGAGCGGAACACCAATGAAGAATGTTTAAAAATCATTCTTTTTTCCTCTTGAGTGCTTCCGCTGCGTGTTAGCGTCAACCCAAATTAACTATTCCACGCGAACGAAGTCGCGGGCAGCGGCTAGTTTTATATGAATTTACAAAACAAATATATTCTTTTGTCCTCATTTCCGTAGCTTTTCATGCACGCTTACAGTTAACTGTTCAAATTACGATTGATAATGAAATATGTACCAACTTATGCCCCGAGTATATAGTTTAGTGGTGTAAAATGTCGTGCAAAATTGATGAAACGGAACGGAAAAATAAAACTAGGTCATTTGTGACCGGCGAGCGCACTGTATATTAGCAACTTGATGATTCGTAAGTTAAAACAAAACAGTTTCGTTTCCGTTTGGTTAGACTTGCGAAAAGAGATAAAGTGAGTCGAACGTAGAGAATTATGTACGTAAGTACTATATTTTTTCCACAGAATTAAAAATTAAAAAAAAACTCGAAAGTGGGGCAGGTCTGCAAGTTTTCCTTTTAATGGGGGGAGGGGGGGGGTGATAGTACCCTTCCCCCGATCGACCCACCCCAACCCTAACATTATATTACCTATAAAACTGTTACTGATCTGACTGAACCTGAATTACGGAATAGGTCATTTATGGTCGTTTCTGGTATAAAAATTATGCCGGTACTTCCGACTTCAAAAGGGAGGAAGGTTACAATACAGTTTTTTTTACGTCTATCAGAACTACGTCATCTATTAACCGATTTGGAATTGATTTTTTTTTTTTATTGTAAAAAATATATTTTTCAAGGGGGTACTTTTAATTTCATTGGTATTGCATATTACATTTTAGAGATAAACCAGCGAACTCTTCAAAATTGGATAGGAAATGCATATATATTAAGATATTAGTACATTTGTGGACAATTCAACATTAGGTACTTAAATATGGCAAAACGAGGCTTGTGTACATTTTTAGATTTTTTTTTAAAGTTTGTTTTATTTTGTTACCAAGTATCTATTAAATCTAGCTTAGAATAGTTAGTGGATATATATCTGACCTGGTAGTACTGTGCCCAGGCTTGTGCGTCCGGGGTGTTGCCCTGTTGAGCTCCTTGTTGGTACTGTAACAATATATAAACAATCAGGATTCATTTTGACAGACCTTATATAGCTAGCATATACTAGGTGTGACCGCGACTTTGTCCACGTGAAACGATATGTAGAAAAAAAAAAACAGAAATTAATACAGTCATCTGTATTAGATTAATTTAATTATCTACTTTTCTCTTGTATTTCAGACGCGTTGTCATCAAAATTACAATATCTTTTGATAGACCAAACCGATTCTAATAAAACAAATGCTAAATGTGTATGTTACTCGAAGATATGCTTAATTATTTCATTTTCTTGATGCGGTTTTATAAAATAAATAATTAGACGACCATAATTAAATTAGAAACAATACTCTTATGAAAGACAAAGTTTTGACTTCCTGCACTGTGTATAAAAACTGAAAACCTTAAAAAGTTGAAAGATTCTATATGAACAATTGAAATTGGACATT
The DNA here is from genome assembly GCA_014332785.1 of Antheraea mylitta. Lineage (NCBI taxonomy): Eukaryota > Metazoa > Arthropoda > Insecta > Lepidoptera > Saturniidae > Antheraea > Antheraea mylitta. The sequence goes on along the minus strand of JACEII010000007.1, from coordinate 5,072,021 downwards.
ATTCATTTTGAAAAGTAACTAACTACTCAATTATTGTAGTGTATTTATTTTTAGTAACAAATCTCCTATTATATTATTACTGCCACTATCCTCTGCCCGCGACTTCGTTCGCGTTCTCAATAGGAAAAAACATCCCGATTTTGAAACATTTTTCATCTGTTCTCCGCTGCTCTTCGTCTTAGCGTGATTATATATAGCCTATAACCGTTCTCGATGAATGAGCTATATAACACTGAAGAATTATTCAAATCGGACCAGTAGTTCCTGAGATTACCCGTTACGTCACAAACTCACAAACTTTACCTCTTTATAATATTAGTATAGATTGTCGAGTGGGTCATTTATAAAATATTATAAGTTTCTTGCGATCATTTCAATAGAACTAATAACATGATGGCGTTTTATTAGAATTTATGTTTATCTTTAGAATAATAATATTATTATTTATTTCAGACTCATTCAAGGATTATATCCATATTTGTTAGTAACAAATATGTTACCAATACAAGTTACCAATAATAAATATATATTATAAACAATAACACAGAACAAGCGATATAACATTAATTGGCAGGTCCGAGTGGACCAATAATTTACTAGATGACAGACAAAATCTCGTCAAAAACGCAGCTTTTTAGAACTTTCCAGTGAGTTGTTGAGGCAACTCAGAATCCAAGCTCCTTGGTATTATTTCTTATCTATTTCTCATATGCACAATAACCAAACTATAGTATGAAAATACACGACCGCTATTACAAAATATATCAGGTGAATGTTTAGACAATAGCAATATTTATGGAGGATAGTATGCACTCGATTCGCTGTCTAAATCAATTAAATAAATAGGTGCTTAATGTTTCATCGAATTATCTAGAAACATACAAAAATTATAGTCAATCCTCTATACTTCTGTTAAAGAACAGTGTTAATGCCCGTCGGGTGTATTGAAAGTGAAACCAACCAAATAACAAAGAATATTTTTTCAAAGTTTGAACAAAGAAAAGGGTTTATTGTCCGTTTTATTATCGATAGTTACTAACTCGAGCTAACCGCTCGCAGGTTTGATCATCGGTCATTTAACCTAGGTTTATTTAAGTTATTACCCATACTTTTGAAAGTCTTAGAACAAACTTTAACTCAAATTTTCTTTGTGTTTATTAGTATTTGTTTTGATATTAATCTTTAATATGTTAAATGTGGCCATGAATTATATAATACGATTGAAGGTTGTCACTCTTAAAACAGTTACGGTGTATGTGTTAAGGTTCTCTTTGTTGTCTATTAGTATTTGTTTTGATGTTATTATCTTATGAGTTAAATATGAGCATGAAGTATCATACGATTAAAGGTTGTCACTCATTAAATAGTCACAGTGTATGTATTAACGTGCTCTTTGTTGTCTAGTAGTATTTGTTTTAATATTATTTTATCTTATGAGTTAAATGTGACCATGAACAAACATACGATTGAAGGTTGTCACTGTTTAAAGAGTCTGTGTCACTGTTTAAAGAGTCACGGTGTATATAGTTACCCCTGGCCAGCCCTGCTGCTGCTGCTGCCACTGCTGCCACTGGTACCACTGCTGCGCGGTGTAGTTGGCGGGCCACTGCTGCTGCTGTTGCCCTTGCTGCTGTTGCTGCGGGTTCTGCTGTCCCGGCTTGTTGCCTTGCTGGAGCTGGTTGCCGGCGCCGGGTTGCTGTTGTTGCCCCGCAGCGGCCGCACCGGGCTGGTTGCCCCAGTTGCCCCAGTTACCCCAATTGCCCCAGCCTGCTGAACGCACATTACATTTCGATATGAATCAAATCCAATTTTACATACATATAACAAGTGTGAGATTGTTTGTTGCGCTCTCATATCTCAAATACTCCATTGTCATGAAATTTAACAAACACTTTGAAAGGGCTTAGGAAAAACGGCGTAAGTAACTTTCATCTAGAAAAAATACTGTCTCCAAGGGACATATGAAATTTATATTAATGTTAGCGCAGCCGTGAACATCTAATCATGTATAAACGTATAATCAAGAGTTATCGCGACGACCCTCTCACAGAAAAGCAAAGTGAAACAACAGTGCTTGCATTGTCGCGTTTCTGTTCATTCAGTGAGAGCTCCAGAGATATGAAACATAGAGATCAAATAAAAAAACAATGTAAATATGAAATATTGTTAGCTCTGTTGATTTTGTCGAAATAATCACTTATACTAATCAATAATTATTATTAAGCAAGTTTGATGCTCTCTGTTCGGAGATAGCTTTGTTCTTATAGAGCTTTTTTTCGCCATTATAGATCTACAATTACATTGAAAACTCGTAAAATAATTTCAGGAATGCGCTTTGCTCATGGTATATTTTTCTTTCATAAGTCAATAAAGAAAGTTGTAAATATTGAAAAATGGGTTGTATACTATAGGAAAAATCAATAAGTTACATGGTGATACAATAGCATTTTATACGAAAATTTTCAAACGAAATTTCAAAAACGATCATTTGACCGAGCTTGTTACGTTTAGTGTTAAATAATACATGTAATACAATAAAACATAATTGGAAAGAACTCACGCATCAGAGAGTCGACCGAGCGAGAATGTCCCCAATAACTCGACCGACTCGCCGTTTATAACATTCAATCAAGTTACAACCGATCGATAACTTTCGACCAATAGCGTGTCAGGTTATTAGTAACACCCCCGATATAGTCAATAGTAAGTAAATAGTAGTACAGCGAGTATTACATATAACATGGCATATAAAGAATGAAAATGTAACCGCTATAAAAACGACGACAGTTACTAATTAAATAAACGAATTAAAAAAAAAAAAACAAATTTGCTCACTGATACGAATTCTTACGTAAAAAAGACATTACACGTAAGCAAAAAAAAAAAACGATTTCTTACGTATAAAAAACATTACACATAAGGAAAAAAAAAGGTGCGGACCAAGACTGCAGAAGAGAAGAAACTGAATTAAAAAAAAACATGACCCAGCAGGGATGTAGTGGATTATCTGCAAGACTGCTGACCAAATTAAAAGTGTTAAGAGTCTCAAGAGATAAAGCTGTTAATCCAAAAACCCTCATCAGTGGCTCCGAGTGGTTGTCCTGCACACAGCCGCCATACCTCAATAATCACATCGGTCCATGGACCAAAACCTGATAGAAAGGTGTCGTGCATCTCTGTGCTCGGATTTATGTGGTTACTCTCCGCATCAGTGCGAAAGGAACAGGCGGGTCACCTGACTTTAAGTGCCAGTCTGTGTTTGGGAGGATGGGGAAAATGGAAGGAAGGGGGGGTGAAGAGAGGGGGAGGTGAACCTCAAACGCTCTCACTAACCGAACGAAACGCAACAATGCAAGGACGAGAGAGTGAAATTATGCATTACGTACATACACATCTATACACCTAAATATATCCTACATTACAGACCGAGCTTATCGGTCACTACAATAACACGAACAATCCGTATGAAACAATGTAATCACCTTGGTTCTGGTTCCAGTTGCCCCATCCGCCCCAGCCGCCGGTCCACTGGTTCCATCCCTGTGGATTCTGCGGGTTGTTCTGCTGTGCCTGCTGGTTATTCGTATTCGGTCCGTCCTGTTTCAATTAAACGTTCATATTAATTACATGTATGTATATTTAATCACATTAATGAGAGATTGCAAAGGCATACTATAATGAACCAGCATTAGTTCTGATAGCGCCTGTCGAAAGCGGCTAAAAAATTGTCGTTCTCACTTGATTAGTTTTTTTTATTTTTATTTTATTATATTAGATTGTTAGTTGCTTACGATATACTAAGAGATGATAGTTCATGGTCAAATTAAACATGTAAAATAATAATATCAAGACAAATACTGATAAACAACAAAGAGAACCCCTAAGTTAAAATTTGTTATTACAAAACTTGAATACTTGATTTAAAATGGTTACGGTTTAAACGCACCACGCTCGCTGCATGTTTACCATCTTGCTGTTTTGTCTCGCTTTGGTTATTTTAGGTTAGACTTGCGAAAAAAGGATAACGCGTAAGTGCCTCGAGCGAGCACGATGCATATAGTACGGAACCTTTTTAGAGCAAGTATTTAATACGTATTTAACTTTTTTGTAACAACATCGAAGGTGTTTACCAATTTAGACTATAGAGCGCGATATAACATGAGATGAGATTGTGGTCAGAGATTAAACGTTAAAACGTATGTTGTATATGATAACCAATTAGTATGTATCAAGAAATATCTAAATAAAACAACTATATCAAAGAAGTCACAGTGTAGTATCATTTACGATTCATAACTACAATTACAACTAAAACTCAATTTTGTTAGGTCGTAGAGCCACTCTGTAGCTATTAATGGGTCAGCTCGCTTGGGGTAGTACCATCCTCTCATAGAAAACCGACGTGAAGTAACAGTGATTGCATCGTTGCGTTTCGATAAGTCAATGAGAGCGCCTGGAACCCACCTCTCCTCTTTCCTCCTCCCCTTACAAACTGACAACGCACTAGCGACTCCCCTGGTGTTGCAAGTGTTTATGGACGGTGGTGTTCTTTTTTCTTTTTTTCTTCGAAATAAAAACGCCGTTGACGTGGAAAGGTCTTTACAGCTTCACCGAACTATTGAGGCGAGCGTTGAAGGCACTCAGCCGATTTGGGATGTCTGGGCGACTAACTTGGGTGGTGATCACTTAACATCAAGTGACTGATAAAAAAATTACAATAATAAAAAAGGTAGCACAATCTGACCTTATTCTGTGTATTGGGTCCTGGCGGTGGGCGATTATGTGGGGGTGGTGGTTGGTTGTTCCTCGAGGGCTGCATCCCACCACGGTTCGACACTTGTCCACCGCGTTGCCACGAGCCCGAGCCCCCGCCACCACTACCACCACCACCGCCGCCGCCGCCACCTCCCATACCGCCACTGCCACCTCCCATGCCGCCGCCACCGCTACCTCCCATACTTCCACCGCCGCCTCCCATACCGCCACCACCGCCTCCCATACCGCCGCCGCCGCCTCCCATACCACCGCCACCGCCACCTAAGGCAAACATAACATAATCTATGAAACAAAATAAATTAATTTCTCTATCCATAATTAAATATACACTTTTTTCTCTTTATATTTTGCTTTCTACAGCATAGCGTTTGCATTCTCTTTCGTCAGTATTTTAACATAAGAAATATTTTATAAACAATTTTTTTCTGTTTCTAACACTGAATTATTAGCTTAACGATTATTAATTATTGATGTTTTATTCTAAGTATCAATAAGTGAACTGTGTTCTTTCAGAAATAAATTCTTTAAACTGAAATGCGTGTTTCAGGATTACCTGTGCTTCTACTGTAAATTACGTAATGGATTTTTACACGGTTTTATTATTCAGAGTATTATTCTCAAACAGGTTTTATGTATATATACAGGCTGAAAGTTTAGACAGTAGCAATATTTATGGAGGATAATCTGAACTCGATTCTCATTACAAATCAATAAAAAAATGGTGGTTTTGACCTAATTGTCTAGAAAAATACAAACATTATACGCAAACCTATACGCGTCTATGTTAAAGCATAGTGTCAATTATCATAGGTTAAAATGAAAGTGAACGTGGGAACGGCATTAGCAAAACAAATGGGTCTAATGTCCGTTTTATTATCGAAGAATATTAACTCCGGGTCGCCCCTTACAGCTTTCAGCACCGGTCAATGCACCTAGGTTTATTACGTCTGTGTTTATACTTCTGAAAGTACTAAAACAAACTTTAACTAAGGTTCTCTTTGTTATTTACTAGTATTTGTTTTGATATTATTATTTTATGTTAGATTAGCGCCAATTTCAATAATATTTGCCACTATAGTGTCAATACTTTTTTTAGATAATGAGTGAACGTGAAGTTTTAGTTAATTTGGAAAAGCTTCAGGTATTCTGAGACTTTTAATGGTCTTGATGGAAAGTAGTGTTTATTACGTTGTCAATCCAAAAAAAAACAGACAAGTGTTTGTACAACTTTAGCAATGGTACTCAAAAATATAAGGGTTGCAGTATTTTAAAGATTTAGTTTTTTTTTTTTCAGAATGAAAAAATAATGAAGATAGAATATTTTTCTTCCTTTTTTCTCGAGTTGTCATGTCACCATTTGGTGCCGGCTTATCGTTGAATTTTGTTACGCGTTGTATATAATTCTTCTACTGTCCATGTGTATGTGACTGAACTGCTCTTTACTGGCTAATTAGATCTCGATGAAAAAAGTTGTGAAGTAGCTTCAACAATGGTTTAATTTACAATTTGATCAGGGAGGTGGCGCTGCAGTTGAATTTTAGTATTTTAGACAAGGTGAGCATAATAACCTGGTCCTTGAGGTGGCCGCTTGTCGTTCCTGTCATTATTGGGTCTGGGCGGTCGGTCCCTGCCGAAGCGGTCCTGGTTGAGGGGCGGTGGGCGCGCACCGGGGGGTCCACCACCACGGTCCCCGCGACCACCGCCGGGAGGTCCACCGCCATGAGGTCCTCCTCCGTGAGGTCCTCCTCCGTGAGGTCCACCACCATGAGGTCCACCACCATGGGGTCCACCTCCATGGGGTCCGCCACCATGCGGTCCGCCACCATGCGGTCCGCCCCCGGGGCCGTTGCGGCCGCCGCGGTACCCGTCACGATCACGACCACCAAAGTCATTTCTGCAACCGTAAATAGTTAATTATACAAGTGAATGTTTAGGCAGTAGCAATATTTATGGAGGATACTCTGCACTCGATTCTCGTTCTAAATTAATTTAAAAACATGTGCTTAATATTGGACCTAAAACTTACTTAATATTTAGAGAAACACAAAAAAAAACCAATTAGCCTCTACGCGCCTAGGCTAAAGCACAGTGTCAACGACCGTCGGGTGATTTCAATTTCACTTGAAAGTGAACGTGGGAACGACAGGAACCAAACAAAAGCGTTTATTATCGAAGGTCAATAATTTTGTTTCGCCACTTGTAACTTTCAAAAACGGTCTATGCACCTAGGTTTATTACGTTTGTGTTAATACTTTTGAAAGAACAAACTCTAACTTAGGTTATCTTTGTTGTTTATTAGTATTTGTTTTGAAATTATTATTTTATATGTTAAATGTGACCATGAGATATCATCTCTTAGTTGATAATAAAGGAATTAATGTTAAAACGTAAACAGACAAATGACATTGAATAATATCGAAAGTGATATAACATACCGTCCACCCTGCGGCGGTCCCCAGTTTCTTTCGAACCTGCCCGGTGGTGGAGGACCGGCGGGAGGACCACGGTCTCGACCGCCCCAGCGACTGCCGCCGCCGCCACCACCACCACGTCCGCCACCGCCGCCCATGCCCATGCCGCCACCGCCACCGCCTCCGCCCATCGGTGGACCCCAGCGGCCTCCGCCACCACCACCACCGCCTCCTCCACCGCCGCCGCCGCCACCACCTCCGCCCCAACGATCTGTGCCAAAGTAATCATTGTAAATAGTGACAAAAAGAAATTCTAATCTATTTAATTACCTAACTACCATCTAAAACCTTGGTGTCATCATAATATCCATAAAAACGATAAGTATATACAACATTTACAACAAGATATACAACATGCATGTCTGTAGAGTGAACATTGTAGATACGCAGGTATCAAGTGTCATTCATTGTTTTCCGTTCCTCAGTAATGTAGGATTTGATAGAAATATGCATGAAACTGGGGCAGAATTGTGGATTTTACCACAGGGGCCATAGGGTAAGTATAAAAAAAATGTTCCATAGTCCAGTTGCACTATAACAAGATGTGTCAATACTTAGAAATAAGTTTATGTGTAACTTCATGAATTAATAATAGAAACACTATTAATGTTATTTGTACTTTTATTCAATTATCCCACCAGGCCTAAAATAAGTTCTCAAAACATGTATATATCTATTTATTTTTATTTCTTACACTAGCCTCTGTCCGCGACTTCGTTCATGTGGAATAGATACTTTGGGCTAACGCTAACACGCAGCGGAAACTCTCAAGACGAAAAAAATCCCGACTTTTGAACATTGTTCATCAGTGCTCCGCTCCTATTGATCTTAGGGTGATGATATATAGCCTATAACCCTTCTCGATAAATGAGCTGTATAACATTGAAAGAATTTTTCAAATTGGACCTGTAGTTCCTGAGATTACACCCTACAACATCACAAACTTTACCTCTTTATAATATTATAGTTGTTCGAGACAATTTATAGAGATTAGTTTTAACTATTAATGTGTTTTATTTGTGTAATAGTACTACAGTGTTTTGTGTAGATATGGTTCATAGATTTTAGTATAGTTTCATAGTTATAATAGTATAATTGTAGTAGGGCTTGCATTCCATTTAGCGAAAAAACCTAATCGTCGTTTCTTCGAGATTCAACTTTGGAACCAGCATTATAGTCAGTTGAAAGTCATTCGGAGGTGTCTTTCAATAGTAATTATAGTATATATCATAGTGAGTTGTATAGATAACACTGAAATATTTTTTCAAATTGGACCAATAGTTCCTGAGATTACCCCCTACAACGTCACAAACTCTACCTGTTTATAATATTAGTATAGATTAAGTAGAGTTGTTTTGTGGACATACATTTATAAAGGCATTTGAACAAAATCAGTTCTTTTTTTTTTTGTCAATTTACGTACTGAATAAGCATAAGCAAAATTAATAAAATAAATAGAATTTTATAATTTTTTATCATCACGGCAAGACAATATCCGCTGGGCGCTATTATCTGTGTAGTGAGGTAGTGTAGTTGTTGTAGTGAAGTATTGTAGTTGTTGTAGCGAGGCAGTGAAGTTGTCGTAGTGAGGTAATGTAGTTGTCGTACTGAGATAGCGTAGTTGTCGTAGTGTGGTACCGTAGTTGCCGTATTGAGGTAGTGTAGTTGTTGTAGTGTCGTAGTGAGGTAGTATAGTTGTAGTAGTGAGTTAGTGTAGTTGTCGTAGTGAGGTAGTGTAGTTGTCGTAGTGAGGTAGCGTAGTTGTTGTAGTGAGGTAGTGTGGTTGCGGTAGTGAAATAGTAGTACCTGGGCGTTCGCGTTCGCGCGGTCGGGGTCGCTTGACGGGCGGTTGATCACGCGAGTGGTCACGCGAGGGGGACCGCGACCGCTTGTCTCTCTCCTTCTCCTTCTCTTTTTCTTTCTCTTTGACAGCGCCTGCCGCCTTCGCCTCCTTGTGGTACGCCTCCACGACCTGCTTCGCCTCCTCGATGCCGAGCTCCGGGAACATCACCTCGTCTATCCACGAGCATTTCTCCGGTATCGAGAAGTTGGCTGCGGGCGATAACGAAACGATTAGCGATGAGGAACGCGGTTGGCTGGTTGGTCGGTGACTGCTGTGGTCAGGGGGCGAGTTGAGTTGTTTGGTTGGTTGGTTGTTTGGTTGGTTGATTGCAGCGAGTCGGTGGTACGAACCTTTCATATCGACGACAGCCCCGTCGGGCACCTCCTTGCCGTCGGCCAGCTCCCTGCGCTTCTGGCGCTCTCGGTAGGTCTCGTCGTCGGTGACAATGACCACCGCCAGGCGCCGGTAACCCTCGAATTCCTTCAACTTGCGCCTTTGTGCCGACAGATATACGTTCGTCTGTATAAGCCCCCCCATGTGCCCACCCAAATGTTCCAACGGTTCCGGGTAAGCGATATCGAAATCGCGACAAGGATTCGCCGTTTGCAGGATCGTCGAGCCCGCGCCGTACGTGGATTGGTTGATGTGAAGCAAAACATTCTCGTTATAGATAATTCATATGTCGGTCTGATTCATGTCGTTTAACGTGGCGTTAGTTGAATATAAGTCGGCAGTACGACACCTAGAACAAGCTCAATAGAGATCCGAGCGCGTTTATATCAGTGGCCGGTATGGCAGAGTGTGGTCGCGATACACTGCTTCCGTATTATATCTCTACTCACCGCTCGCTAGAAAACAAACACCCTACAACGGAAGCAGTGTATGTAGCAGTACATTTTATATATAACATCTTAACACATAAGCTTAATTAATTCAACGTACCTTACAGTCGGAGTAGATGAAGATGACGGGAGTTTAGGATAGTTATTATATTTAATCAAATAGATGAACGAGTCACGGAATGCCATATAAAGAACACGTGTCGGTAACGATCTCGATTGTTCCTGAATTAAGTGCGGCTGCCCTGAGAGGGGGAGGGGTGAGGTCGTTAATGAAATTGAAACGGGACTCACCTGGTCAAGGATAAAATTCCTCCTGCGGCCCCTCGCGATTTCCAACAACTTTAGCACGCATTTAGCGCACTTGGAGACCATTGCGTCCCACCTGCCCTCGTAGGTCGTACGGAACGGTTTACAGTCCACCTGGATCGATGTATACAACACTTGATAGAATAACGTGAACGTTTACCCCGGGGCACGTCCGCAGCCAAAACTTAAAACCTAACTTAAACAACTAAATGATATTAAAGTTTTGATACCAGGGATGGTACTCTCCGTTTGCTGACTTGGACTCGCATTACGTACGTCCTCTTCGTTCTCGATCCACTGGTATCATATACGTGTTTTTTTTTTTAAACTACTCGTTGACCATTTTACAGGTCGATTACTTTTGTTGATTTTTTTTTTTTTTGGTAAAATCAATTTTAATACTCTGTTGCTCATATCGCACCCTGTTGGAAATACAGACAGACGTTAGTATCAATATATATTTATTGTCACAGTCCTTTATCATTGTTCGAGTTAAAATAAATGCTGGAAAAGAAGTAAAAGTATTAATTTGTGTTTAGTGTTTGTATGTGTGTGCACCGCTTTTTATACTATATGTTAATTTTAAAATCATAAAAATTGTCTTATGATCCATCAAAAGAGGGAAGATTTAACTTCATTTGTTCATCCATTTCATACATAATATCGTCAAAATGTCTTAAATGGTATCGTTAATGGGTTTTCAACGTTAAATTGGAGCTAAGGTGGCAGGAGACAAGCCGGTAGTGCCTAAGTTAGTACACATGAAATCAGTTGGAACTAGGCCGCTATGGGCCAATAGCCGGTAGAAATTATGCCAGTAGGGTCCAAGTCGGTAGGAACTAGACTGGAAGGAAATAGGCTCGTAAGGGTCACGCCGGTCACTGGGCTGGTACTGGTCAAATCGGTGGGTACTAGAATAGTTGAGACCAAACAGGTAAGAACTAAGCTAGTAGGTGTCAAACTAGTAAGAGCTGAGCGGTAGGAGTTATATAATATTTTACTGATTAAAAACCTTCAATGAACAATCATCAATGTAACTATAGTGTCTATTATCTATACTATATGTATATTACCATAATACCTAAGAGATGTCCACTCTATTTACATGACTTAACTGTCTTATTGTGCGATTTCTAATATTTTGCAAACTATATACCTAAATGCTGATAATCCTTTTTCAGTTTCTTTCTTGAGTATTTCACAAACTCACAAACTTTACCTATTTGTAATATTAGTATAGATTCCATATAATGCATAAAATATCTATACATTTACTAATTGAGTATTGATTATCCCATACATATAACAATGATAATATTGGTAATTTGATATATATTCAGCAATTGCTTTAAAAATTGCCATACCAAAGTGTTTTTAGTGGCAATGTTTTAAAGTTCTCCGTTTTATTATACATCGCCTATAGATGGCGTTGCAGCACCTAAAGCTTTTATACATTTTAAGTGATTGTTATGATCATTCTTATTCGCAGTTAACATAAATTATCATAATCTCCATTTCTCTCATCTATTTATTTATAACTAGTTGGTTCTCGCGACTTAGTCTGTATTATTTATTATCTTAACAAAATACTTACATTAATTTGTTTTTACTTATAAACAATGTTATCTTATTACTTTCACTATCAGCATACCATTTATCTGATGCATGAAAACATACATCACTGAACATGTAGTACTTATATAAAAATTGTAGATTATTAAAACTTAAAATTACTGATTCTGATACAGATGACCTGAGTGTCATCTCGAAATTCTTTATGGATACCTACCCTCCCGGGGGAAAGGGTGGGTTATGTCCGACTCTCACGGACTAAAACCCCACGGTGTACCGACCGACCGTAGTGTTGGGGCGGCAAGGGATCGTTCTAAGCTATTCCCCTTAGATAGCCGCCCCAACAGTCCCCCCGGCGGAAGGTTGAAGCCGGGCTCCTACCTATAAAGAGTCAGCTGGGTACACATCAGCTGCCTCCCCTCGTCCGCCGGACCTGTGCAATGAGGGGATGAGCCCCCCGACTACATCCCCTCAGGTCCGGCTACGGTGGCAGGAGTTGGGGGAAGCGCCACCTCCTCCTGCTGGTCCTCCGTTGGCGAAGACGGCCACTGAAGGGGGTCCGTCGCCTCCTTTTGCGAGATAACTTCCTCGCAAAAGGAGGCCACAGCTCGCCACGCCTGCTCGCTGCCGAGCATGGACGAAACCACGCTCGGCAGCGACAAATCCTCTCCTACCACCGCCGCCAGAGTGCGGCGCTCACCTCCCACGCAACACACTCAGAGAGAGTGTGCTGTGCGGTATCCTCCTCAGCGCCGCACTCATGGCAGGCGGCGGTCGGCTCCCTGCGAGCGATCCGGTGCAGGTACCACCCGAAACAACCGTGTCCGGTCAGCACCTGCACCAGCGAGTGTCATCTCTAAAATATTGCTGTTTAAGGTTGGCTGTAGATACCACTGAAGTACCCACTTAAAATCAGGTAAACAGTGTATCAGTTTTCTAAATATTTTCGTAACATTAAAAAAATACAATTATAAATTTTCTTGTCACTTCAAAGCGTAATCGTATTGAATTGTAAGGTTAATTTTTTAAATAAAAAAATTTAAATATTATTTGAGAATATACATATTGTGTTTTATCTTAGCACTATTTTCATATCAAGATAATGACTACAGTTATAAATTATTCAAGGCAATAAAATAATATATGACTGCTCATTAACTAAGTGTATTTACTGACTAGAATATTATTAAGCTCTCAGAAGAAAAAAACGATTTTGAAACATTATTAATTGGCGCTCTGCTCCTATTGGTCGTAGCGTGATGATATATAACTTATAGCCTACTATGATAGAAAGAAAGATTTTTTAAAATCGGACCATAAGTTCCTGAAATTAGCGTCTCTCAACCTACTAACAAACCCTCCAGCTTTATGGTTAGTATAGATTACTACTCTTCTCTCGTACTTAACTCCAGGCGTCACTCCAATTACAATAACTTTTGATAGAATGGACCGATTTTAATTTAACAAAAAATTAGTTACTCCAGATTATACGCTTCATGATTTTGTTGCTGGGGTTTTATTGTGAACTTAGTACTTTAGCAGTGATCATACAAGCAAACAGACAGAAAGACATTTCTAAAAATGATTGAAATGTATTCTATTACTTATTACTTACTTATATACTAGACACCAGAAACATTTTTTAATTAATTAATTTACATTCTTATTATTTCGATAAGTTCAGTTCACAAGTTTCATTTCGAATAACAGATTTTAATATGTGAAAATAGTCTCGTTTGATATAAGTGACAACATTAGCCAATACTGGCCTTACGTAACAATTGACATTTGGGTATAACTCCTGGTCCGCACATAAAGGCAATAGATATTCATCTTCAGTGTGGTATTTACACATTCAGTTACCACAAAAACCCCTACCACCACTAAAATCCTTGGGAGAAGCCGGTAGCAAATTTCGAGCCAATAATAGTCTCGAATAACCAATGAATAATTAAAATACTCCATTTCATTGTGCGTTACACCTCCACAGCCGACTCAATAATACGAGAAAACCCATTAAGAACCAAATTAGCCATTTCGCATCACTCTCGTAAATGTACCGTTCAAAAATCAAAGTTATCTGTGAAAAATTCAAATGAGTTTAGGGCATGAATATATAAGGAAATGTATGTAGAGTGTGGTGAATGAATCAGATTGAATTTGTACCTTCATCCGGTCGAAGAGTGCGCCGGTGGAGAGGATGTTGTAGCGCTTTTCGGGGTTGGAGATGCAGTGCTGGCGAGCCCAGTGGGTCTTCCCGGAGCCGGGCATCCCGACCATCAGGATCACCTGGATTAATCAATTCGTAATGAGTTGTCTTCACAAAAATAATAACATAATGGTAGAGTTTTTGAAAACTCGTCTAACTAGCTACCAGGTTAGACCATATGGTCTTTTATCATCTACTGAGATTGTGCTCGAACGCTAAGGAGCTCTGTAGTCCGGTGAAGCTGTTAAGATCTTGCTAGGTTAGTAGCATAGTCAGTTCAGGAGAAAAAAAAGCGAAGGAGCTATAAATGTATAATACTAGCAGGCTGGGTTAACGTCGTCCCACCCTGATAATAAAAAAGAGCCTTACTTTATACTGGTGAAAACCACATGAAAATTATTTCAATAGTTGTGAAGTTTATTGCGAACAGTCAGACACTAACACATGGCAGAGAACTTTGTTTTATAATATGTATGTAACTATATTATATATTGTACATAACAATACAACTAGCTGACCCGCCCACGCGTTCCTGTGGCTATATTATTAAAAAAGATATTCAAAATTAAAACGTGGCGCCATCTATGAGATATCTATCTTCAGTTTTCTGTTAAACTAGTTTAAAACGCCATCTGTTCGAGACTGATGAAACTCACAAATAACAACAATAATCAACATTGACAATTTCTTGCTTTGTAATTATTATATTAAGGCTATTATTAATCGAAGTATAAAATTATCCTACCTATCAAGTTGGACAAAATTATTTATAAATGCCAACTTTCATACAAATCGGTTGAGAAGTTTCCGTGTTCATCATGGACAAACGTCATGACAATGGATTTTTATACATTCAGATATTCATGAGTTAAACTACTTCAGAGGCGGACTTCTTTGTCTATCTGGGATGGTTCCATTTTGGAATACATTCAATACATATTTTGGGATACATACGATGAAGTTTTATATTTATAGTTTTTATGTTTACCATCTTGGACCACCATATACTTTAAAATCAGCTGAGATCGTGCTCAAACACTACAGCCTATAACATAATGTACAAGAGTTAACCTACTTCAGGACTTCTTTGTGTTTCCAAGATGAATGCATTTTGGAATACACACATATGAAGCTACCGAGTATGTCATCCTTTTTGGCAGACTAGCAGAAACTTTTGAAATATTGTAAATAGTATGTCGTCTATCTTACGTACTCCGAGTATGTAATATGTAATAATGTAATTATTACGCTGTCCGTGACCATCTAGATTTCTATAGTAGTGAGCCGTAGTTCCTACACATACTTTAGGATACATACAATGAAGTTTTATTAGGTTATATTAGGTTTTGTGTTGACCATCTCAGAATACATCAAAGTTTAACATCAGCCGAGATAGTCCAGATCACACAGAAGTCACAGCATAACGTTAGGGTTTTGTCTAAGCCCATCTAGTTAGCTACTAACCTCACGTTGTTGTAACCTTTTGACAATCACCTGCAAATTTGTACCGACAGCTGCAATTGACAGCCAGTCAATCCTCAAATTTAGCATATTTACACTCTCAACATTTAACTTCTAGTCAGATTGTGCTAGTGTGCTAAACCTTGCAAAAACAACCATTTGATGGCATCTCACCAAATCCGTCATATAGAGCTTTTATTTCTTACTCATAATCTTATTTAATCCTATATTCTGTAATATTGAACCCCCTCGGCAGCAGCTCAAGCCTAGGTCCGATCCCTCGATAGGGAGCTCTTGAGAGCTATGCTCGCGCGATACAGGGACAAAAAATTTTACGACACACACACAACACTGCATCAATATTACACATATCACCCCCACATACGTGCACGCAGCGTGCACTCTTGAGCTAGTTGCCCAAATAAAATAAAATAGTCCGGTGAAACTGTTAAGACCTTGCTAGGTCAATTGCATAGATAGTTCGAGGAAAAAAAATGTAATATTGATGACATCTGGTATAATATAGCTTTAGTAGGTGATAGAGCCCCGCTGAAGCTATAACTGGTTTCAGCATGAATGGGTCGGCATGTCCGGGGTAGCACCAACCTCTCATAGAAAACTGACGTGAAGTAACAGTTCTTACATTGCTTGCAATGTCCTCCGCTTCCCGACCCCTCCCCCCTAAACACAGGCTGGCAACGCGCTTGCGACTCTTCTGATGTTGCAAGTGTCTATAGACAGTGGTGATCACTTAACATCAGAGGGCCCGCCTGTTCGTTTCGTAAAAAAAAATATTGTGTACAAATGACATGAATTCTGAGATATCACAAACTCTCTAGACACTTCTAACAATGTGGACCACCATCTTGTTAGACTGACATCATCACAAGATACTTTTAACAACTGCGGAATAATTTTCCATAAAAATGGATTGGTTTAGTAACAATAAAGAGACAATTGAATTGTACCGTCCATAGTTAGTGAATGAATTTACCTCGTAGTGCTTGCTCAACAAGCTTGAAGCAATGATGGCTCAATGATAACGTGTACGGACACCGCGTCGAGTGACGTAGATTTGAATGCCTACAATAGGATCGAACTTTCGGTGGAAGAAAACATTCTTGTGTTATAAAATTGAACCCCATCGTCTCTTAATAAGGATCTTATGAACAAACATTATCATCGTCACATATACATAGACCCACTGTAGTGTCACAGGTTTTGATGCTGGCATCTGCATTTATTTTATTGTAACAGGTTAAACCTAGCATGTTTGGTTTAACAAAATTCTTTTCACTTTATTTACCGGTTAAATGTCTGTGTGTCGTTTTTAGCCTCCATTGAAAATCACTGTCACAGTATTTATTGTCTTACAATGCTGTATCTAGTTTGAATAGGGTCGACAGTTATTGGTCATTTTCATGTCTTTAGTATATTTTTTATTATATGTTTGTATAACATATATGTTCTAACAAAAGTATATATAAATATTTGTATTTCTTTTTTTTTTTTCGAAGGAAGTAATGGGCATCACACCCGATCACAGTGTTGATCACAGATCAAGTATTGGTAATTAAATACCGAGAAATCCATAGGTCTATACTTTCTCAAATACTATGGTACTACAAGAACATTTCCCAGGTTCAAGTTTCTTCATGATGGGTTCCTTCACCGACAGCAGATTGTGTTACTAATGAGTTTCAAATGAGTAAACGTACGCATTATATTAAAACAAGCAAAAATTAATTACATATAAAGGCAGCCGGCGCCTAATCTACAAAAAACATAACTTCCCATGATAAATAGAAGAGGGTGTGTCTAAAGACACACGATAAAAGTGATATTTTTTTTATTTCAGGGAAACGTTTTAATTAAAGAAGTACAATACAAATCCAATACGGTATTCCCAAGTGGTCATCAATTCAAGTACTGACTGCGCCCGATGTTGCTGAACTTCGGTGATCGAGAAACGGTGTTTTCGACACAGTGTTTTACCCCCACCATTTTTCGTCTCACAAAAACATTACCGATCAAAATTTTAAAGCCCTCCAGTACGAAGTATCACTTCAAAAGATATTTAATAACTCGAGTAGGATCACGGGCAACAGTTAACAACTTAATGTAGGGGTTTAATCTTGCAATATGTCAGCAATTTATGTAAAGCTGTGACGCTCGGTATTGTCAGACGTGTTAAAAAGCGTAACACATGGAATACCAGGTATCATTTACGAACCCTCAAACAGATAGAAGCTAGATATCAATTAGTAGATACTGTGAGAATAGAACCAAAACGTGTTGAAAAAAAATGTTGAGACAGTCATAAGGACTGCCGACAAAAGTGAAAACTCGAAATAATGATACAACTGTGCTCTCTTTTGAATTTTTAAATGAATCATAGTGTGATGATGAATTAATTAAATTTCATTATTTGTATCTTGAAATTATTAAAATTAGTTTGGTTTTCACATGTACTCGTACTCGGAGCAACAATTATGTATATTTTTACGCTTACACTCATGTCGCTCATGCGAAATCACAAGTTTATGTCTTGCCGAAGATACTGCACAACGCGCTAATAGAAATGTTTTAGTTCAAAAACAAACAACAAAACCAAGTAAAACTTCTACACTTCTATCTATATGTGTAAATACATATATTAATGGGCTAAAAATATTTAATTTTATAATGGGTTTTCATTGATAATACGAAACATAATTCTCCCTTCCTCTATCTTCACCAAAGTATATCCCTGTCAACATTCCGTTCGCCTCGACCGATCTCACGTAACGCTCTCGTGATGCATTCACCAACCTTACTCCGCAAGAAGTGTGTGCGTAAACAAATTTTACTTGAAAAAAAAAAAAGAGGTATTCTGACCTCGCAATCAGCCTTGGTGGGTGGTCTTCTAGGCCCGTCCTCGAGGTTCGCTTCCGACATGAACAGGAATCCGGGCAGAAGGCACGCCTCCTCGTTACCGTCCAACTCCTCTTCTACTGTGTATCTGAATAACAAAATAACATATTCGTGTGGTTACATTTCGAAAAAAAAAAAATAGATGCTATCTTAGCCCATTCTAGTGTTACGTTACTATTTAAGATCTTCAAATTTTGCATATGTAAAACATGAAGATTTTTTTTTTATTTATTGGAGGCAACGAACAGGTGGTTCATCTCATGTTAAGATATCACCACCGTCCACAGACACTTGCAACACTAGGGGAGTCGCAAATGCGTTGCCGGCCTATGTTGGGATGGGGGGAAGAGGAAGGGGAAGGGATGGGTAGGTGGGTCTCCGGTGCTCACACTGGCCGAACGAAACGCAACAATGCAAGCACTGTTACTTCACGTCAGTTTTCTCTCAGAGGGTGATACTATCCCAGGCGAACCTACCCATTCATGCTGAAGCCAGCAATAGCTTCAACGTCGCTCTACCACCTACTCTACTACCTAGAGATCTTAAAAAAGAAAAATCATATCATGTTGGTGTAGTCGGTGAAATGTCAATTCGACGTCCGCGAGTTCGAAACCCGGCATTTACCGAAGAATTTACCGGAATTCGCGTAAATTTAGTAATTGAAATTAGAAATGTTCTTGTATTGGAAAAACATAGAACTGTACAATCGGCTGAGTGCCTTAAGCGCTCGCCTTAGTAGTCCGGTGAAGATGTTAAGACCTTGCTGGGTCAATAGCGTAGTCAGTTCGAGAGAAAAAAAAAAGAACTGTAGTTTTTTCACAGTTTTAAATCGCCAATCAGTCGTGGTCTGGCGCGAAGTGATTATGGCCATACCTTCCTTCGGGAATAGACTAGCCGGTACCCGTGACTTAATTCGTGTTGTTTATTAGATTAACAATATATTTAATCTAAGGAGGTGGATATTTTAACGCAACCTATACTCTGTTTACAATATTTCTTTGTAATCAATGTTATCAGTTTACTTCATGCCTCCTACAAGTGCGCATAACACTGCTTGCCCAACTTAAAAGATCGTTGAACGCGAATTATTTATAAAAATTCCTAGTTTCATGAAACTTTAATAGTTGTATATTAAATGGAGATATCTGAATAGTCGAAGTATCAAATGTCTAAGAAATATAATTTAAAAAAATATGTCTGAATCTATCCAGTAGTTTTTGGATGATCCGCGCATAAAGGTCTAAAGGTCTAGAAGTCTATTATTTTATTTATGTAATATAGTTTTAAGCCGCAGTACTTGACTGGTATGAATCGTCACGTAAGGAAAAAGCGTTATGCCCCACTATATCTTTCTTCTTTATATGAGTTTGTATGTGTGTATGTAAGCGTCGTGGTGGTATAAACCACAATATTGAATGGGTAGAAATTAAATTTTAAACTTATTTCGTTCTTGTTTGAAATCGTACGTGACTTATATTGTCTCATTATTTAATTATGCTTTCAATTTCATGAATTTAAATGTAAAAGTAACAAACATCTACAAATCCTTACAACTTTCATATTTATAATATTAATAGAATTTATTTAGAATGTTAATACAATTTAACTCTTTACGTACATACGACAACTCATCAATATGAATAACGAAAGTTTCACATTGTGCAAATTTATCAATATTTAACTTATGTTTATCTTAATCAATCTTGTTTTCAATGACTCGTTTTGTGAACAAAATTACGTTCTGATTATATATATTCATCACGATATAACAACAGTAACATTAAATACGTTCATTATAATAAAAAAAAATAAAAAAAAATCAGATCTTTGGACTTACCGGATAACATATTTGATTCTACTGTCCAATGTGTTCCCTTTAAGAACGTCCTCGACGGTCACCTCCGATGTACCTAGAAAAAAAAACAATATTGTTACATTTTGTATTGAAACTCCTTGTTACAAATAAATAACAGTTGCTTATCGATCTTGACACGATTTTTTGGCGGGATTTCAGTCTGTCATATAGTGGATTTTATATTTATATTTTATATCATAATCTTGTTACTTGACTCTATATTGTGTAAAGTTGGTAGTGTTTTATGTAATATGGTTAGTTAATTGTGCATAAGTGAAGTGAATTACTTAAATATCGATCTCCTAACTTATCCTGATAATGTTAAATCTAACTTTGACTTTAAACTGGCAATTGCCAGAAGAAGGTTTCTATGAAAAAAAAATATTAAAAATTGTTTGAAAAAGTGAAGAAAAACCTCCATATGAAAGAGTTTGTGAGTAGAAAGATATTAGCTTAGATTAATGTTCACTTCAGTTAACTTGCCTTTTCAGTTCAGGCAGCTAGTAAATTACATAAAAGTAATCTCACCTCCGGTCTGCTCCTGTTTGACCTCTCCATTCTTGTTCACGGCTTCTGAACCGTCGACCTGCATAGGTTCAGGTTTGATCTCC
This sequence comes from Antheraea mylitta, assembly GCA_014332785.1. NCBI lineage: Eukaryota > Metazoa > Arthropoda > Insecta > Lepidoptera > Saturniidae > Antheraea > Antheraea mylitta. The sequence continues at coordinate 5,051,162 of JACEII010000007.1, read as the reverse complement.
TTCTCGGCACGCTTCTCTTCAGTTTTCTCACCATTCTCCTACAATGGGAATTACAGCTATTTAGTGTCTATCAAAATAGAGAATATAAAATATCTATATATTTTGTATGTATACTAGCGGTCACTTCGAACGATGTCCTGCTTTGATAATATTAAAAAAACCTAAAAGCTAACCGCAGCGCCACCTACCGGTTCCATTTGTAATGCAAAACCATTCTTGGATTTTCTTTTTACTTATTTCACTGTTTTTTTTTTCTTTATTGCTGCAGACTCTTAATCGCACCCTATTTCTACTTTCATTTATTATATTAATTTTGCCGAAAATCTGTTTAAATATGAGCAACTATAGTTATTATTTCGTTATTTTTTTTTATGTCATATTAGGCAACTAGTGGGTCACCTGATGTTAAGTGATCATCATCATCATCCTTGATAGATGAGCTATATAACAATGATATAATTTTTCAAATCGGACTAGTAGATTCCGAGATTACCCCCCTACAACGTCATAAACGTTACCTCTTTATAATATTAGTATAGATAACGAGAATTTTCATATTAATAAACTATGAAAATATATGACTACTTGTTTACGTCTACAATAATTTTAGTAAAAACACATATTGATACCAAAAGACTATAAACAACTTTTTTATAATTAAAAATATGTACTTAATATTATTGATTTTTTTATTAACTTTCACGTGATGCATGACTACAAACTTATGTAAAAAAACAATGTTTTAAAATTCACAACAAAATATCATACATTTAAGGATTAAGTGACTTAACCAATGCAGATTATTCTTAAACTTAATACTTACATTGGGTTTATCTTGTTTCTCAGCTTCAGACTCCTCGTCGACCTGCTCTTTATCTTTACCGGCCTGTTCTGCCTCTTTTTTGGTCTCATCTTTATCCATGTCTTCGTCTTCAGCTTTCTCTTTCTTCTCCTGGGCGTCCTTGTCTTTTTTCTCGCGATCTTGTTTATCTCGCTCCTGTACCATACAATGTACTGACATAGTATTGTTTGAGGGTCATTAGATGCGGAATTGTTTGTAGGGGGAAGGGCATTAATTACGTGAGGTGTTTAGGGGTCGCAACCCGAATTCCACGTGGGAGATAGGGGTTTCGGAAATTATCACGTAATGTTTTGCATAAATTATTTGTAAAAATGTGAGAAAATCAGATTCATTTAATGTAAAACACATTTCTAAACTAGAATATGTCGATATCAGACATAATTCTTTTATACCTATATTAAAATTCATGAATGCATCTACAGTTATTTGATGTTGTATTTTTGATAAATATAGTAACAGTTAAAAAGAAAAAAAGTTTTTTTTTTTTTTTTGATAAATCGATTGCATTTATCCTCAAAATACAAATTTTGAAAGATCTCGCGTGAGATTAGAGGGGTTGAGACCAATTTCACGTCATCTCACCAGCGGAAAAGGGGGGCGTCAAATAAGATCTAATGTAAAATGGACGACTCCTAGAAGGCTCTAGGCTATTTATGTTTTGGATAGGATTGATCCTTCATGATTTTCTTAATATGCTACAAAACGGGCAGGTGTCTTGTAATTAATAACATGTATAATTAATTGCAATAACTTATTAAAGTTTACAAACTCTATTTTTATTTGTTTAGTTGTATACATTTCAGATATAGCAACAACGTTAGGTATTATTGTAAGTTATAGAAATTTCTGGAATAATTCGTATCTGTAAGTTGAATAAATCCTAAGTTACCTCTTTCTTCTTCTTTTGACGGTCTTCCCTCTCCTTCTTTTCTTTTTCTCTTCGTTCTCTGTCCTTCTTGATCGCCTCCTGTTTAATTCGTTTTAGCTCTTCCTGCATACGTCTCTTCTCTTCGAGGACTTCTTCAATAGGTACCTCAAGACGTTTGCGTACAATCTTCGTCTTTGTGATCATATTGTACCTTGAAAAACAATTATTAAATATTACTGAATTATTAAATATTCAAGTCCTCTGCCTGTTCGCGATAAACTCAAAAACTTAAGGTTTTTCACACGATTTTCTCCAGTAGCTAAAGTGATTAATGATGAGGGTTTTGGTATATAATTTGTCAAATTATTTTTTATTATAAGAGTGCGATAATGAACACCAGACTCGCTTTTCTAGGATAATAGTGTTTACGCCGATTCAAGCCGCGGTTCCCGCCGTACGTGTAGGCCAATCCGCGCCCTCGAGAGTCGCGTGATGCAGCGGAGCCAATGGGGGCGCGAGTGGCTGGCGAGGTAGCGGGACTGCAGCGCGCGCGACATTTAGGACAAGTACCCAACAAGCACACCGAACGGCTCAATGTATTTTATCTTTTGTAAAAGCAATTTTTTCATTAAAGTATGTTTGTAATGAATAAATAGAAACTACTTCTTTTCTTAATTTATAGCATAGTGTGTAAGTAAGTAATACACAATTCCGCCTATGTCATGTACATACACAGTTTGCGCTGTATGTGACAGATAGTGTAAAAAATGTAATTCAAAAATGAAACTAATTAATTTATGTTGAAAACGTTATTGTATGTTTCACCAAAATATACATACAGACAAAAGTTTGGTACACGAAATAGACGATTTGATTAAAGATTGTATTTTGTTACTAATTTTTATAAATCACGACAAGGCATGTGTGCAATTATTATATTTAAATGATTTAAAAGGACTTAACATATACTTCCGCTAACGTTGGAGCACATCCGAGACGCGCACCAACATTAAGACTACTACACCCTATCAGAGAGTTTGACATATTTTAGGGAAAGATGTCGTTGATTGCGTTTCTTGTAGTTCGCTGAAACTGTAAAGACCTGGCCAGGGTTACAGTATAGTCAGTTCGAAAAAATAAAAATGGGTTTCATTCCAATGTCTAAGTTATAGTAAGGCGAAACTGTTTGGATAAATCGTCAGAGTGCAGAGTATTAATCAGTTTCCCTGAGTAACCGACTATACGTTTGTTCATTACATATGTAAAATTAAGGGGGTTATTATTAACTAAAGCTAAGAGACACTTCTTTCCTGTAAATGTTATATTGCAAATTTTTTTTTAATGTGAAACATCTATAGGTGGAGAGTAAACCGGATTGTTGCCGTGGCGACGCAAAACACGAACTTTGTACTATTAACGAAATACTCAAAGACATTTGTAACCCTATTTGTATAAACATATCAAACTGTTTTATCAGCCACTCGTTCTACTGGTGCTACGCGGCATGCGCCTAGTTGGATTTTGTATTTTTTATTTATAAAAAAATAATATTTATGTGATAAAATAAATAAATAGTTATTGATTATATTATGGAGCAAAATTGTAATGACTTATCTTTTCATTATATCATTTATACAAAACGATTTCGATGTTTCACATCTGACAGGCGTCACGTGACGGCTCAATTATTTTATATAAAAAAAATGTAATTCCGCTTGCGATCCCATACATTACAGAATGTACAGGAGTAAATACGGAATCATTTATATTCCTGCTTTAAGTAATTCTCATAAATCAATAATATTAATTTACAAGATTAAACTTTAGCAGGAAAGTAGAGGTTCGAACCTACAACCATAGTGACCTAACATCCAACATAAAGCCTAACATCTAAACCACTGAGCTATGAGTTACCATACTGATGAAATGAATTTAACATCCAGCTGTTTATTTCAATTATTGATGTTTGATGAAATGAGGGAATTTTATAAATATCTATTTATAAAATTCCCTCGTTTTTAATTTATCATAATCTAAATATTGTAGGTATACAAAGAATAATGTTGAAATATTAACAACTCAATGCCTGTGGCTTGGGTCGCATAAATGTAGATGATTTAATCGCTCGGAAAAGTACTTTTCTTCTGGATGAGATATATTGTTTGTCCTTTTCTGTAGCCCTGATGTGTATACAAAATTTTATATTCAACTGAGTAACCCTTAACTCGTATTTATAGTATTACTACTAATACTACTTAGTAATTCTAATCTTTATTTTTGTGTAGAAAGATAAAAATGGTTACTGTGAGTTATCCTCTAGAGATAAATATGACCATCGCGAACCTTTTTTTTTGCCTGTTTTCAAAAGGTTCTCGTAAGGTTTAGCCAGCTATGCGATTTACTTTTCTGTAATATAATATGTATATATTATACGTATAAACCTTCCTCTTGAATACTCTATCTATTCCTGAAAACGATATTAAAATCCATATCCGTAATCCGTAGTTTAAAAGATCTAAGGGACCAGACCGCGGAAGCGACTTGATTTTAAACTTTGTAACGATTCATAATCTTGTGTCATTTGACTCTACCTTTTGTACTAAAGATGTAATTCTACGTAATATGATTTCGGTTATTGTGAACAAATGAAGCGGGTGAGAAATAATACCACGGAGCATGAATTCCGAGATACCACAAAAACTCCCTAGGAAGTTCTAACTCCACCATCTTGCTAGAAAATTTATATATACATTAGTTGACCCCTGCAACTTCGTCTGCACCAAATTGATTATTACCGGTTTCAATGGGATTTTTAAACACAAAAAACCTTAATAAACCCGACTGCATTGACATCTACCGTTTCCAATTGTGAATCCAAACAATAAAGGGACTCAAATTTATACCCAGTTGGTATTTGGGAAATATTTATTACAATATGCCTAAAACTCGTTACATATTAGGTACAGTTTCGTTTACACATATTTTTTAACTTTGTCGACATTTCATATGTGGTTGATAATTACGCGTTCAAAGGTCATGTAGCTGTAGCTCATCTATAATGTGCTGAACTTTATATTAATCGATATGTATGTAGATATAGAGATAATGAAGAACAGTGGTTGCCAAAAGTAAAACTAAAAACAACAGTACTAACAAGTGGACGATCTTGTTAGAATATTAAAATTTTCGCAAGACACTGGTAATATTACTACCTACCGGAGAGTAGCAGTAATAATGTAAAAGATTGTTTGCTAGAAATTAAAAAAAAAAGAAAGAGTAATTAGTTACCTGTCATAACCAAAATTGACCTTGTAGCATAGATTCTTGGTGAGTACGTGAGGGAAGAGGGCCTTCCCACCGAGGATAGACTTCTCAAACTCGTAGGCCACACCGAGCTCCACACCGTTCAGCGTATACATTATCTTGCACGGGTTCGATTCCAGGTCCTGTATGATACACAAATCTCTCATTAATATCTGTTAATTTGCTGCAATTTATTACACGGTCAACTCTCAGCATCCATGTTTTCCATATTCAATTATTCATTGATCCAAATCGGACATTGTGTATAAACTTTTTCATAATCAATTTAAGTGAAATTTCTTCTGAAGCGATGTGAATTTTATTCTATGTTACTAAAATATGTAACGAATAAGAGATAGCTATAAATATATATACACATCTGTTTCAGGCTGTGAGTGAATGAGATAGTATATTTTAATGTACTCATAATATATAACAAAGAGAGGAACGGAGAAACGTTGAAATCTATAGCACATTATTTTCTGTTTGATCCTAGTGACTAATCGTGCACTTCTTTTAAGAATTATCTGTTTACAATATAAAATTACATGAAAAATTTGAAAATGTATCTTCAATGTTTAAAAAATCATAACAAATGATTAAAAATTAAAAATGTCGATGTGAAATTTTTAGTATCTTTTTTATTTTCAACCTATAAACTAATATTAGAAAGATAAAATAAAACACCTCTAAAAATGTTCACTTGAAGTCATCTTGTTTATGCCTCTCTTTAGTATATAAATAGCTATATTAAGTGTTAATATGAATAACTAGCCTCTGCCTGTGACTTTGTTCGCGTGGAACAGATACTTCGGGCTAACGTTAACACGCAGCGGAAGGTGTAATTATTAAATAGTTCAAGAATTACATAAATGCTTTTATAAAACATCAGTGGTTAATTAAAATAAAATGTTTATATATGTAATTACCAAGTATACACCGACAACGTCCTTCTCGTTGAGCGGTTTCCCGTACTCCTTGAACTCGCCGTTGTTCACAGAACGACCCGTACTCTCGTACGCCCAACTCAGTTCACCCTCACCTGAAAATTACATACGATATTAATTTATTATACTACTTAACATGGCCACGTTTTGCTGTGGCTCAGTTATTACATACTGAATGGGAAAAAACTAAATATGTGAACCATAGAATAAACTAGAGTTAAAAACGGTAATTCAAATTTAAAACGCGGCGACATCTTTGTGACACCTATGACAATTGGAGTCCTACAGTTTTTTGTCAACAAATTAATTTAAAGCGTAATCTGTTCGAGAATGTTGAAACCTTAACAATCATCAACATTGACAATTGTAGTGGTAGAGAAACGCTGAAACGATTACTGGTTTCAGCATGAATGGATCAGCTCGCCCGGGAACCACTAGAACCACTCTCTCACAAGAAACCGACGTGAAGTAACACTGCTTGCATGTAAATATTCATATATCAATAACTGCTTGCGTTGTTTCGTCTCGTTCGGTCATTGAGAACGCCGGAGATCCACCTCTCGTTCCCCTTCTCCTAAATACAGCCTGACAACGCACTGGCATCTATAGATGGTGGTGATCACTTAACATCGGGCGACTTACCTGTTTGTTTACCTCATAAAAAAATCCCATATCACCCTGCTACAAGACTAGCTGGTACATTATTGGGTTTTACTCAGTAGTAACCTGTACTTATGGCTGCTGTGTACATATAAATAAACTTACCGAGATGCAATGAGGAATGATCCGTAGACCAGCCCACTCTCAAACCCGATGCCATCTGTTCTTTATCGATAGTTTCAGTCGTCGTCACCACTGAACCCACCCGGATCTATGACAATATTTACAATTAAAGTTATATTTCTATCTTTATGTGAACGATAGCAACTTGGAAATGAAGTTTCTCTCTGTGCATCCACTAAAAACAAATGTAGGTATATGCTTACTACGTTGTAATTATATTAAAAAAAAAAAAATATGTCATGAAAAGATAAACCAGATCGAGTTTCTTGCCGGTTCTTCTCAATGAGTGTATTGTATTCCGAACCGGTGGTAGTTTTGACGTTCCTAAGTGCCTTTTCAGGGCCTAAATTGAATAAAGAGTATTTTGATTTTATCTACGGATAGGGTTTAATGTAAACTCATTTTAATGTTTCTTAATAATTTAAAAATTTTCGAGGATGAAAATTTTCTTATACACCTATACTGTACTTAAAATACTTTTTTTTCTTTTTCGAAATGAAAACGCTGTTGATCTAGTAAGGTCTTTACAGCTTCACCGGACTATTGAGGCGAGCGCTGAAGGCACTCAGCCGATTTGTAATGTTTGGGCGACTGACTCGAGGGTGCACGGCACACCTTGGCTTATGCTATCGCCTGTTTTGTACAAAAATCGCGACCTATCTGAGCTTAGGTTAGCTAAGCTATCTAGGTATACGTATATGAGTTATTGAAACATGCATGCGTGCCTCAACAACTCCTATATGTATTTAGTCTCGGAAAAATTCCTCTAAACTAAACTTAAAGTACGTTATACGTAACTCTTAGTGGAGTTTATTCACGGTTTCAGTATTCTTTAAACTTTTTAAACTTAACAATGTACACTAGATATATAATTTTTTATCTATACCTAATTAATATTTATAACAGGTAACAATTACATGCACTGTAAAACATTGTTTATGCTTTAAAGTCACTACAAAACAATTATTAATTCTTTAAAACTACGCATCATTTAAATGAAAATAATAATAAATAATAATATTTTTCGTTCGGTTAATTTTATTTTGCTATGGTATATTTTACCTGACTTTGTAACTTTGGAATGTATTCTCTAAATTTTTATACAAAATATAATTCCTTACTGATTGAATGATCATGGAATATATAAGGTATTCGTATTACCCTAGTAATGAGAGGAGTTTATGTTAAAGAAAAAAAAACCGCATATAATTTATAGAATACGAAACAAAAAGTAAATGGATACTTTCCTATTAAATAATTGCACTTGTCGGCCGTCTCAGGTCATCTTTTTCCGTAAATCTAACCTAACGACTAACAGAGACGAAACCGATTTGTTTTAGCTCAAAAATCATCAAGTTGGTAGTAATATACGAAATTACCAATTATTGATTGGTGGTGCCATAACCTCAAAACGGCATCGCAGTGTGCTCGCCAACAGTTGCCGCGGTCGGCTTGCTCTGTCTTTATTTCACAAGTCTAACCAAGCTAAGACGTTTTCTTTTTCGAAAGGAAGACGCTGTTGACCTGGAAAGGTCTTTACAGCTTCACCGAACTATGGAGACGAGCACTGAAGGCACTCAGCCGATTTGGGATGTTAGGGCGTCTAACTCAAGGGTGCACGATACACCTCGGCTTGGGCTGTCGCTTGTTTAGTGTAAAAATCGCGACCTATCTGAGCTAACCTAAGCTATCTAGATATACGTATACGAGACTGAAAATAAGACGGAAAAAGTAAATCGGTTAGGTTACGTTAGACTCGTTAAACAAAGACGCACTGCGTTTTTTATATTAGCAACTTGATTTTTTAATTTGAAACAATTTCCGTCTTCGTTTGGTTAGGTTAAGTTAAATTTGCGAAAAGAGATAATTCGCGACCGCCGTGGCAGCTGTCGGCGAGCGCGGTCCATTTAGCACGATAGATGATGAAATGATTTCAAAATGACCCATCCGAAGTAAAAAAAAGGGTAAATGTACTAATGTAATGTACATGTGGCAGAGATGCGAATATTAAGATGGATGTGTGGTGTGACTAGAATGGATAATATTAAGAATGAGTATATCAGAGGAAGTTTGAAAGTAGCACCAGTGATAGAGAAAAGTTGAGGAGTAATAGGTTAGCATGGTACGGGCATGTCATGAGGACCGATGAAAACCATGTGACTAGAAAGGTGCCGAGTATGATGCTGGACGGATATACGAGTAGAGGAAGACCAAAAAAGGTGTGGATGGATTTTGTGAAAAATGATATGTGTGTAAAAGGTGTCAATACTGAGACGACAGGAGAGAGTGGGAAACGAAAACATGTTGTGCCGACCTTAATTAGGTGGGATAAGGGTAATGGTGATGATGATGTACCTCGTAGAGTACGCGTCCGGAGCAGACGCCGTGCGTGCCGCGCGCCCCCGCCCACGCGTGCGTGAACGCGCCCTCGCTCAGCGGCACCACGCCGCACAGCCCCGGCACCTCCAGGTACTGGTTCAGGTCGCTGTCGTCTGTGCGCACACACCACACACACACAACATTACTCAAACTCTTCTCTCCACCCACCACATTACTAAAAACCCTACTCTCCACCCACCACATTACTA
>JACEII010000007.1:5024388-5041801 GCA_014332785.1 Antheraea mylitta | reverse complement strand
ACTAAAAACCCTACTCTCCACCCACCACATTACTAAAACCCTCCTCTTAACTCACCACATTACTAAAAACCCTTCTCTCAACCCGCCACAATACGAAATACCCTTTTCTGAACCCACCACATTACTAAATACCCTTCTCTTGATCCACCTAAGATCCACATCAGATTACTAAATCAATTAACTCTTCACACTAAATTATTAAACCATTCACTTAACCCATCCAAATTACCATACTCACACGTTTGACATACCAAATTACTAAAACCTAACTATAGGCGACACAAGTTGCTAAACCTGTAGGTACTCTATTCTGTTTTTATACTGTTCGTATTTAAAACATGTTCCTCAAAACCTTTGCAATTGAAACATTAAATTATTAAATCCATTCATTTGTATTCAACTGAATCATACCCATTATCCAGTATAACAACCAATATAGTAGCATTCTTAAGCATATCTCGCCACAAAATCAATTAATTTTATCCAATAAGTAAGTAATATGTTTTATCCAAGCAGTATCCTATAAATCTATACACAATTAATCCGCTTTCCCTAAATTCTTTACAGTGACTGAAATCAGCCAGCAATAACATAAGAGACAACTGTTGTAAAATATAACATAATAGTATAATTAATTATTGATACACAAATAGTGTGACAACCAACTATATTATACTATAACAAGTCATGCTCATATTTTAAAGTGTGATAATATTTATCCCAATTCACTCAACAATATATTTATCTCAGCACTAGCCTTTGCCCGCGACTTCGTTCGAGTGAAATAGTTACTTTAGGCTAATACTAACAGGCAGCGGAAGCTCTCAAGAGGAAAAAGAACCTCGACTTTGAAACATTCTTCATTGGTGCTCCGCTCCTATTGGTCTTAGCGTGATGATATATAGCCTATAACCGTCGTCGATAAATGACCTATATAACACTGAAAGAATTTTCTAAATCGGATCAGTAGTTTCTGTGATTACCCCCTACAACGTCACAAACTCACTTTACCTCATTTTAATATTAGTATAGATTATTCACAATCTAGCCTGATATAATTATGTCGTCGTAACTTGACGATGTTATAATATTCTAGATATTATAGTACAAGAACTACGTATGGTCGAACATTTTTTTTTTTCAAACTGACTATGCTATTGACCTAGCAAGTTCTTAGTAGGACTACTAAGGCGAGCGCTTAAGGCAATCAGCCGATTTCATATGGTTGAACAGAAATCCCCTTTAAACATATGCAATGAAGCCCTGTATGTATATATAATTAATCCCACTATTAATTGTAGAAAAAAGTAATTACAGATTAAAATACTTACACCATGAGAGTGTTACATTGTCATCATTGATCTCTGGTTCTGGTAATTTGGGCTCGGCCGTTTGTACATCCTTCTTATGTTTGTTGTATCTCACATTCTATAAAAAAAAGGTTCATGTAATAAATACTCCATTATATATATAAGGAACAATACTATTCCTATCTAAGCAATACACGCCACTTCATTTGCATTGTATATTATGTTAACAATATATTTTACACACAGAGAAAATGAGATAAAAAAAAATTGACAACAAAAATAAAATATGCTTGCCAACTTTCTTTGTAAAATATGTTATCTGTTTACTTCCCCTGTCCTGCTCATACGCGTTCATAGTGCTTGCCCCACTTCAAACATCGCTTAGAACTTATTTCAAATTAAGATATTGTGGGATAAAAATTCAACTTAAAAAAGTGATCGAAAACTGTCCAGCAGTTTTTGGAGAAATACGCAAACAAAGACAGACATCTATGAATTAATTTATATAGATAATATATACATACGGTGACAGGAGGTGTCAGTATCTCATTCGTGGTCGCAACCGTCTTATAGAAGTTGCTCCATCTAGCTTTCTTGTCTTGTTTTCTCTTCAGGCGTTGCAACTTTATTGGGTCCTGTATAAAAAAAATATATCGTTAGTATAACTTTTTCTTAACATGTCCATAGTTTAAATAAGCAATGTTGATTATGTGTAAATTATTTTTACTATAATTGTTATATATACATATAATAGGAATGTAAATGTGTCTGTACTTTTTCGATTTTTAGAAATAATCAATACAATACATTTTAATTTTTTTCAGAAATGTTTGTCTATCTATCTGTCTGTCTGTTTGTATGATCACACATCACTTCTAAAGTACCGAGTTCATAAGAAGACCTCAGCAAGAAAATCATAAAGCATATCCTTAAGCTAATGCACAGCCGCAAGCTCCCAATAGGAAAAAAAAACAATTATTATACATTCTTCATCAGGACTCTGATCCTATTGCTCTTAGCATGACGATACATATTCTATTGTAGCCTTCTTCTATGAACTATCTAATACTGAAAGAATTTTTAAAATTCGACCAGTACTTCCCGAGATTAGCGTGTTCAACCAAACAAACAAACCCTGCCACTTTTTAATATTAGTATAGATAGATACTCCTTTAAGTATTATGTAGGTATCAAAGGCGTCAATACTTGCTAAATTTTGATAACAAAGTTGTGGATATGAGAAGAGTGTGTGAGAATGGTAATAACATCAACAATATTTACTTTTGATATAATTTTTTATAGAATGAAAAAAAAAAATCCAAAGATGATGTACCAATTATGCCCATCATTACCTAAATATAGCATATTTTGCTGACATGGGATTGAGCCATAACTCACTATAACTCCACTTATAATACATACTAATTATAAGCTTTTTATAATTAAAACTTTTATAAAAATGCAGACTATACCTTGCTGACTTCCTCCAATTTTTTCGCATCCTCTTCCGCTTGTTTCTTCTCTCGTTCGATGCGTTCCTGTTCCCTTATCTTTAGTCTCTCGTTCAATTCTTCCCATTCCTCTTCCTCTGTCAACTCGCGTCTCTATAATATTTATTTCTTTTGACATATTTTACAAAATGTTTTGTTCTACTTTTGTAGGTTGTCCACAGTTGACGGGACAAATGATGATGTGATTTAAAATGGTAAACACTCTAAACCCGTGTTTCCCAAACTTCTTAGGCCATGCCTCACCTAACATTTCTAAATTTTTTATGCACTCCATACATAATTTTTAACCTTTAAAAATTGTTTTGTCCCTTAAGAAATATAAATGATAAGTTTGAGGACGAGATCACTATGAAATTGTTATCAAAACATCTTAAGTAAAATTTCAAAACATATAATAAAAAACTTATATATCCTGAAAAGGTAAACTAGATCGAGTAAGAAACCGGTTTTTTTCAATAACTGAGTTATTTTCCGAAGTGGTAGTGCTAGCTTTGACGTTCATAAGCGGTTAGGGTACGACTTTCCATTGACGTCCGTTGAATTAAGGGTTGGGATGGGGGTGGAAATGAAGGAAGAGTACTACCCATCCCTTAAAAGGAAAAGTTGTGGAGACCACCCCTTTCCGAGTTTTTTAACTTTTTGATTCTGAGGAAAATGGTACTTACGTATAAATATAATGGACTGCGCTCCCCGACCGCTCCCACGGTCGGCTCGCGCTTTACTTTTTCGCAAGTCTAACCTAATTTAACCAAACCAATACGATACAAAACTGTTGTTTTTCTAAAAATCATCAATTTTCCAATATACAATACAAACTACGATCGCCAACCGCCAATGACACTGACGTCACTGACACATGACGGAAATGGCGTAGATCTTTACGTTCCGTTTCATCAATTTTACACCACAAACTGGGCATAACTTAATACTAATCTGGTTATCAATTGTAATTTATTACACATAAACTGTAAAATATAAATGAGCATGAAAACCTATTGAAATTAGTATAAAATATATTTATTTTGTAAATTTATATACAATAAAATGTTACCGAACGTATGACAATTTAACCATAGGTAAAACGAAACGTTCAATGGCGATAATTCTATATGATCTGTGGTAGAAATTGCGTAAATATTGCAAAAATTGAAACGTTGCGTGTGTATTTATAATAATGTAACCTTTCTGTAAAAAAGTTATCAACCCCCAACTCGACGGACGGCAAAGGAAAACTGAGCCGCAGTTATTGAGGACCTAAATTGAATTAAATATTTGTAATTTTTGAATAAATTTTTTTTCGAATGCTTACGCTATTATTGGTCTAGCAATGCCTTCACTGGACTACCTGAATTAAATTACTAACCTCATTACGTTTATAGTTTTCTTTACGGTCTTTATGGTCTTCTTTACGGTCTTCTTTACGATCTTCTTTACGATCTTCTTTACGGTTCTCTTTAATTTCATCTTGATCCATCTTCTCGGGCTCGTCCGAGTTATTTTTCGTTTTCCCTTTATCATCTTCATCTTGAGGTTTTTCATCAACTTTCATTTTGTCTTGATTGGAAGAGTCATCTTGCGAGTCCATTGGTTCTGTATTACAACAGTGGTTTTGTTAGATTTTAACTAGCATTTTCCTACCAACTTCGAGGGCGTTTTCTGAATAAATGCTGAATTTCTTTTCAACACTTTATTATATACATATATACCATTAAAGAATAACAAACAGACTGACAGAAAAATGAGAGATTTTCTTGCAAACTTTCATCCCCTTTTTTACCAACTCAAGGGTTAAATTTCCAAAGATATATTACACCTACAATGTAAAAGGAACCAACATGCATGTTTTTAGGGCCCTAGTGCCAGTAGTTTGGTGTGTGCGTCGATATGTCAGTCACGTATTCTTTTATATATTCATGTACTCCTTTGCAAAAAATAAACTAGATTTTTTATCTTTACTTCAATGAACATTACAAGAGGTTTTATTAATTTGAGCATGTATTGGCATGTAATTTAAATAATTCTGGCAGCATTCCTTACATTCCAAATGTAAATTTTTAAGTTAACAAAATAATAATATTGATTATTGTAATAACACTACATTACACATTACAACCCATCTTTTAGAATTCATTCCATCGGAAATTGCTGTCATTAAAAAAATACTATCATTATAATTTGCAATATTCACACTAAATCTAAACATTAAAATAACTAGTCGCAGGTGTTAACTTGGAAATAACCGAGTTGCAGTATAACTTATTAGCATCGAGACACACTGGCAATCAATCTCAAAAGATGCTAATACTAAGAATTGGGGACTCGTCACCACCGTGAGAGCCACCTCACATATATACGACGTGAAGTAATAGTGCTTGCATTGTTGCGTTACGTTTGGTCAGTGAAAGCGCCGGGGGCCCACCTCCCCTCACCCCGTGTCACACACAGGCTGGCGACGCACTTGCAACTCTCCTGGTATTGCTGGTGTTTAGTGATCACTTAACATCAGGTAACCCATCTGTTCGTTTGTCCCCTATGATATAAAAGAAAACTTTTTTTTAATATGCTCGTCCCACATAATTTAGGTGCAAATATTTTTGTATACAACCACCCCTATACTTGAAAAATCTGATTATAAATCTTAATTCTTACCTTGCTCATCCTCTTTGTCATCCGTTGATCGACTCCTGTAAGGAATATATCATTAATGTAATCATATGATGGATGTACATAAAACACAAATTATTCTTTTTACATACAGTTTACACTCAATTACACGCATCTCGATTTTATGACTCCCTAAAATGTCGCAATTGTTTAACATTGGTTAGTTTTTAGATTAGAGCTATATATATGGTAATATCTGGAAATGATGCCTATGTGCATCCAGTAATAACTTTGTAGTCCGGTGAAGCTGTTTAGACCTTGCTAGATCAATAGCGTAGTCAGACCAAGAAAAAAAAAAACCCAGTAATAACTATTCCAATATTAATTTATTATATATACATTAGTTGAATAGATAAACCTAATCGTGTTTTTTGATGCGATATTTCTCGATGGGAGCTTAGACGTTGAAAGGCGCAATTTTAGGGCCTTAATTGAATAAAGTTTTGATTTGATTTTAGTACAATAATGTTGATTTTTCTTCTTTCCATTTAACAAAAATATGAATATCGCCATTAAATGTACATTATAGAGTTTAAACACACTATATTTTTGTATTCATTTTCCTTTTCCTGTTTATTAATAGTGATAAGTTATATTATATTTTACTGTTAGCTTATTTTTATAAATTTGTATTTATACTAGATTTCACACGCGACTTTTGCTTTATTTATATACTAGCTTGTTTCTGCCCGCGAATTCGTCCGCGAGGAATAGTTACTTTGAGCTAACACACAGCGAAATCTCTCAAAAGGAAAAAGAACCACGAATTTGGATTATTCTTCATTGGTGTTCCGGTCCTATTGGTCTTAGCGTGATGATATATATAGCTGAATATAATCTAAACCAATTCTATTAGTAAAACGAAAACCTGAAGAAACAAACAATCTGTTTACATCAAATACATTTCATTAATTACTTACCTTTCATCCTCATCTTGTTGTCGTAAAGGCGTGTCGTCTTTAGAAGGCGGTTGTCTCTGCGGTGACTTCGAACTGCTTTCAGGTTCAGAGTCTAGTTCGGGAGTATAGCGTTCGCTTCCGTCGTTACGTGGTTCTTCTCTAATTGTTTCCGGAGGTTCCTCTTGGGGTTTCTGTTCAAATATTAATATATGAATATATACTCCAATATACAGTGAATTTCGGTTATAACGTTATAGGAGGGATCACTTTTTTAAATTTTTTTTTGGCAATCAATCTTTCAGATTATTGCTGCCAGTGTCGCGTAGTCAATAATGTTACAAGCGTCGTGCAATCACTTCAATACTGCGTCGTGTGAGTCAATATTCTAACAAGATAGTGGATCCCTTGTTAGAATCTTCCAGGGAGTTTTTGTGGCATCTCAGAATTTCATGCTCCGTGGTATTATTTTCTATTCACTTCACTTATGCACAATAAACTAACTATATTACGTAAAACACCACCAAATTTACAAAATATAGAGTCAAATAACACAAGATTATGAATAACATATAAAATCCACTACATGACAGACTAAAATCCCGCCAAAAAACTCGGGATCACTTTAATGTCTTTGCTATATCCAGAATAGGGATGATCGATATTCATCGATGTTGAAGATACATCGATGTTTTGCATTCGATAATATCGATGTTTTAATTTCGATAACATCAACACATTGATGTTATGAAAATAAATTGTCGAAATGTCAATATATTCTTTAGGGTCATCAAGAGGAGAGAGGGCCGAGAGGCCCATCTTGTCATTGCAGATGTCCGGCGGACGAGGGGAGGCAACTGGTGTGTACCCAGTCTGTCTCCCTACTAGGTAGGAGTCTGGCGGCGGCTATCCAAGGGGGCTATAATAGTTCGATCCCTTGCCGCCCCAACAATACGGCTTGTCGGTACACCGTGGGGTTTTATTGTCAGACATAACCCACTCTCTTCCCCGAAAGGGTGGCGTATCCATAAGGGATTTTCCCACGTAAATAAAAAAAAGGACTAGATAACTATCAAATTTACCTCTTTTACACTAGATGATACTAATCAATGTTATCGAAGTGAGCCATATGAATAGTTATTTCTTTGCATTTCCTAAGGGAAAAAGGAAAAGGGGACACCTTACGAAATGCTTTTTTCAAAGCTGACCAACTCCTGTACCAGGTCGGAACAGACAATATGGAAAACACCTGATAATGTTAGTTTTTTTTACAGACAGTTTTGAGACATCGATGTTTTGCTATCTATGTTTATCGTACATCGATGTTTTTCTAATATCGATCATCGCTAATCCAGAATAGCAGAAAATCATATACCTGTATATATTTATTTACTAGCTGTGACTGCGACTTCAACCGCATGAAACCTAACGTAAAAAAAAAACCTATGACTAATAAAACCATCTGAATGTATTAAGTCCATTTACTTCGTTAACTCACGTTGTCATTAAAAGTGGAACAACTTTTGATAGACCGAAACGATTGTAATGCAATAAAGACTATATTTTACTGGATGATATGCTTTATGATTTTCTTGAAGTGGTTTTATCATGAACGCGGTACTTTAGCATTGATACATGTTCATACAAACAGACAGACAGACATTTGTGAAATTGATGGTAATGTATTTTGTTACTTATTCATACATACCGGCAACAATTCTTTTACAACTTACATTCTCATTATATGTGTAAAATGTGTTACAGTGTATTGTTTAGGTTTCGTTTTTTGTATACGCTATATGGTATATTCCACCTTCACAATTTCTTCAGTATTTAAATTATTGTTGCCATCGCCAAACAAACAGTACTTTCTTAACGTCATTGCGCTTAATTTGTATAACTTTGGACACCTGCTGAGTAGTCTTACCTACAAATAAAGCAAGCATATCTGGGCCAAATATAGATGTAAGCAAAGAATAAGAGAGCTTAAAAGTTTTATGAATGAGTCTTTGTGCCTTTGCCTAATCCCGAAATTGACGCTATATCCGAAGTTGCTAATGGCGCATGAATTTCCTAAGTTTTTTTTTAAATTCATACCATGCAAGTCTGACAGCGCTATAACCAAAACCTCGTTACGACAAGGTCGTTACAAATGAAATCTGCAATATAACTTGACTAAATTCATCTACATCAAAAAAGAGTAGTGTAGAGTTTAGAGACACACTTGCATATCTATAGAGTGCACACTATAGATATGTAGGGGAAAAAGTCTACTCATCGTTTCCCATTTCCATCGTTGCCTCATTTTAAATGGCAAATTATTCGAAGGAGGTTTTGACATTCTTATAACATCAGCCTGTACGATACCCATTACAAGGTCATAGTCCTTACCGAAAAAAGATATGGGCTTAATCTCCACGAAGTATTGGCGACTCTAAACACCGAGAAATCCACAAATCTATATTTTGCCACGTTTGGTGGTAAAGAAGGAATGCTCAAGCTGAGGAGGCTATCCGACGATGTTTTCTTTCACCGTCGGCTGATAGTGTTACCACTATTAAATTAACAATGTACGCTTATTCCGAGAAATTCATTGGTACACCATGAGTCACATACAGTTCACGGTATCCTAAGAAATAATTTAATTTTGATTGACATTTTAACGAAAGACTTTACTCACTCAATGAGATTTTAACAAAAAAAAAAAAAAATGCACCAGAAAGTTTTTGACTTGATAAAATTCCTACCAACTCTTGGATAGCCATAAACAAACCTATACATTTCCTATTCGACTCGGAGTTGTATCTTGGAAATTCAAAAACAAATATTAATGAAATTAAAATGTGACCTGGAAAATATTTATTTTTCAATAAAAGGAATAATTTTTTAAAACAAGACGAGAATTCTAAGGTAACAAGAAAAAAAATACAACTGAATTGAACTGGAAGCGGTTAAGAAATTGAGTCCATGAAACCAACGGAAGCCGTAGTTCAGAAGTTTCTAGACTTTTTTCTCATAGACCACTTTCAAAATTAGGAACCCCTGCAACTACATTTCCATCATATTACCAAAACTCGACAAAAAATGTGAAGATTAAATCTAGCTATAGAAATTTGAAAGTTTCAACACGTTATATTGAATAGATAATATGCATGGTTTTAGAACTTACAGTCACTGAGCTTCTTAAAATATAATCGGCCTACATTGATAGGTGAAGTCAAGCCAACATTCTAATTCTTCAATATCGAAATCAGAAAAAATTTCCAACCCCCGCTTACGAAATTTAAACCTCCATTTTTTTTGTCACACCAACATAGACCCTCGTCGAGTCTCCTGAAGACGCCTGAGAGAAGTATTCCTGGACAATTCTGGGAACTAAGGCTGTATTTTAATGTCCTTACCTTGAGAGGTGTCGCTGCGAGTCTCGATGAAGACGAACGGCGAGTAGTCCTCGGCGCTGGACGTCGAGGGGTCGCCGGTTCGTCTGCATCCTCCGTAGAAGTGTCTAATATTGTAGTATCTGGCAGCGCTGTGGAATAAATACACCTTTTTTTATTAACCGTACTAAGTTTAAAAACGAGGTTTTTTTTTAAACCAAATTACTCTTAGGAAAACATGTTTAATTAAGTAGTTGTAAGATCCAGAGTCGCAAGGGTATCGTCGTAACCAAAACAAAGAGGCCAAATCTTACATTTATAGCACCACCACGTAATAAACTAAAATCGCAACTAAAAGCCATTGCTGTCAATATTTTCTGAATATCTCCTAATTGTTTTCAGTCTCACTCAGTCACTTATATGGAGATTTTTTTACCTAAATTTTACCTGTTACTTTTTTAAACATTATAGGCTGTAATATTCGACCACGAATTCGTCTAATGTTAAATGCCATTATGACCTAAGATGGTAAATACGCCAGAACTAGAAAGAGGCTGTCAAGTACAGTTGCCGGTATACACCTATATGCTTGGCAACAGATTTTCAACTGGAGAACGGTAGCTAACTAGACAGACTTAGAAAAACCCCTACCGCCGAGCGATAGTTTAACCATAATCTTCATCGAAAGCTCCACTTCATTAGCAAGCATTCAAACATACGTCAATTAACATGGTGTCCAAATACGTTAACAACTGAGCCACCATCACTTTTACGCCGTTCCTGTTTCCATTACATATCACGCTTTTCCAAAAACAACGTGTTATCTCAAAAACGTAATTTACAGGAGATGGGTTTTAAGTTTTAAAAGCATTATAAAATGTAAAACAAACATTTTAAAACGTAAAGTTGCTGTGAATTAAGTGAACTAATTAATAATCTCCCTAAATATGCTATAATAACAATTCATTTCATATTCTTTCTTTCTATAATTATAAAAACAATTAAACTCAAAATAGAGAAAATATGTCACAATTCTGCCGAAATTATGTCATAATAAATTTCCTAAAAAAATCATTTAGTGTATCACAAATGTATATTAAATATGAATTGAGAATAGGGCTAAGAGAGGCTGTGAATATCGTCTATACTATGTTCCAGAAGGAAAAAAAAATCATCACATAAACTTTGTTTCCTATATTAACCAAATTGTTTTTTTAAAAGAACCTTAATTAAACAAGAAAATTACGTGATTTATAAATTACATAAAAAAGTATCTAGGCATCATATTTTGTTATTAGCTCATGTTTCTTGTTTAAATAACTAGAGAAATGAAATAAAGTATGTTTTAAATGTAGATGTACACATTCATACAATCTTTATACATCTAATCTAGATATATTCTTTAACAGTAGTGCAACTTTTAAAAGTAAACTTACGAATCATATTCAATCCTCAATAAAAACACGCAACTGATACTCAGAAAATCAATATAATATTGCACATGCACTCACTTACTCTAACACACATACACATACACGTGAAGTTTCAATGATATGAAGAATTATTATGATGCTGCACATAAATGGTGGTGGTGGAAATCAACCTTGAATCTTTGTTGAATTTAGCTTTGGAGTTTTTCGTAATGTACAAGACACTGGCAGGGTTGTGAATTTTTCCACAGAGGCCAAGGACTTAATAATAAAAAATACGTGTGGCACTCGGGGGCTGCCGCAGTAAAGCTATTGCATAACATTTTTTATTAACTATGCAATTATAACTATTTATTTATTTTATTTATGCAGTATTTTTTTTCCTTTGTTTTTTTTTTCTTTGATATTAATTCAAGTTACACTTTTTGAGCGTGGTGACCTATAAGAAAACAATTTTTTTTTCTTTTATTAAATAAATGAGAAGTTAATATTGATCAAAATATCTTTATTATCTTACAATACATGTAGGTTATTCAGAAAAACACTTTGTACACAAATTATACGAGTACAGATATTCACTGTTGTACATAGATGATAAATACCTATACACCAGTATATTTTCTCACAAACAGCTGATTACGTATTCGTCCGATTTCGGAGCAGCTCGTCTCGATCCGTGCGAGCTTTGTACAGTCGTACCATATATACGTTAAGCGAATGCTCGGCCAAGCTACATGGTAGACAGAGTGGGGGGGTGTTAGGTTTTTTCGTTACGGAATTTTTGGACTCGGTCTCCACGCTCAAGGAACGCGATAGAAGCTACGCAAAAGCTTAAAAAAAATTTTGGTAAGAAAAAATGGGTCTGATTACATAGTACTTTGTTAGTTTGTCTCTCAGCTTTCCCTATTGGATTTGGATTGTACTGTGATTACCTATTACACATAGTGCAGTTACCCTACCAAGCGAAATATTACTAAGCAAATAAAAAATGTCCTTACATTTATAAATTACAAAAATGAAGTTATAATTTTAGAAATTGTTACAATGTAATCTACTAGGTGAGTCGCTGATGCCAGTTCCACGTTAGAAGGCATAAAAACCCTGTCCTATTTAAGTAAATCAACTGTTCTGCCAAAGTATTTCATTAGAATCAATCAACATTTTTAATAAAGCATTACATGTTCCTATAATTTATCACCAATGTTAAAAAACCTATTTACAGTTTGTAATTTATATTTAAAAGAAAGACATATTCAAGTCATTGGAATTTGGAGAAAAGGTTATGAAAATAAAACATCTAAATTTGCAAATCTATTACTATTTTCTATTTGAATAATTGTAAATCTTCTAGTTTACAGACTATAAAATGAAACTGCAATTTTCAACTCAACTACACACATCGCTGACTTCTGGAATTAGTCACCAGTTAAGTCTATACACTTCTGGAAAACACCGAGCAAATTGTTGCCTAGTACCACAAACACAATACAATCATATACATAGTTCGGTGAAGCTGTAAAGACCTTTCCAAGTCAACAGTGTTTTCATTTCTAAAAAAAATTAAAAAAAAACAATCACATATATGTACATGCTATCTTTTGTCTAGTTACATTCTACTCAACACATACTTTAAGGTGACCAGAACTTTACTAACAGTCTACAAGGGAGGGGAGGTTGGCCTCACCTATTAAATTCTTATTTCACTTTATATATATATATTATAAGGAACAAACAAACAGATGGGTCACCTGATTCTACGTGATCACCGCCACCCATAAACACTAGTAACACCAGAGGAGTTATAATTGCTTTACAGGCATTTTAAGAGTACGCAAATTTATTGAAGGCTTGTAGCTCGTAATGGTTTAGAAACATGTCCAGTGGGAGTCGATCCCACAGGAAGTACAAGACAGAAATGACCTTGAAAACACTAACTTCAAATCATTATTCGTGTCTACTCCAACAGCAGTAAATGATTATTACTATTTGGTATAATACACTAGCAGATAATTAGGTGATGCCTGAGTATCAAATAGCTTGGAGAAATATTACTTGTCCAAACTATTCTTAATTATAAGAATCTGGGAGTCTTTTCCCTTGTAGTGACCACTCTGTTAGACAAAGAAGTGCTTCATTGGGTTTCATTTCACTAAGGTATCACAAAGTTTCATGATGCTAAAAGCGATACTTGTGACAACATAAACAAGGTGGTACTCAGGCCTGCGAAGTTCTGTACTTTAGTTCAAAATTTATCAGAAAACACGAATACAAATAAGATTTATTTTCGAAAGAATTTTTCAGATACTCTACTTTATGTATAAAATAATAATCGCAATTAAAATCCTATAGTTAAAATCTGAAATTGTATTAAATGCTAACCTTAAAACTTTAATTTGAATTATGTTTACAAGGATATAACTATGTGACGGACGTGTAACCTGCAGAATACTGGTGAAATGCATGCGTAATCTAATTTTTTTTTATTTATCCGTTTATAACGCTCCAACAATTACATGCATGACGTCACTGAAAACCAACATAAAACCGCCAATGACTTTCAGGAAATGTACACGTGCGTAAGAAAACATCACTTACATATGAAGTAATGATTGTCTAATCTTATAGAAATAATATAGGATTAACTCACATTTTCCAGTCTTTGCTTCTAATGCTTTTCGTAGTCTCTCTACCAAAGCCGGCTTGTTACCCTTTGTATCCAAGCCGAGAGCACCAAGCTCCGAACGCAAATCCACCACTTTCATTTTAGATGGATCCATGATTAAAGTTTTATGTGTCCACTCCACAAATCACAAAATTTGTCTATTTACTAACATAGGAATACAATAAATCATTTGAATTCAAACATTACTCGCAAAAATCCACTTTGGTAGCGCCAAGTAAAACTAAAATGGCGATTGGCGGCGCATCCATAGACCGGAAATAAACGTCAGTGTGACCAGAATTTAAACTTATAATCGGGTCTATGATGCTTCCTTATTTCAACATTAATTATGTAATTCAATGAAACAAGATGTGTTTAAGTAACAATTAAGAAAACCTTTTTTATAAACCTTATATATAACTAAAATTTTGCATAATCATAATATATATAAGTGCCAAATACTAAACTCTGTATTGGATGACATGCAACCAATTTCAGTTCCATTGATTTAATTTTTAATAATTAACTGCCAATGTGAAAAAATATTAGGAAAGAAGACTCCTAACTTCACTTGATAATTATTATTCGATATGTCTGATCTAAAGTCATTACTGATTAGTTAGATTATATTGTACATCTGTCCTGTTTTTTTAAAATTAAAGAGTAAAAAATATGTTCATTGAATATAGAACATATAGGTAACAAGTGGCTTTATATACAACTGTAGTAGTAGTTAGTTTGAAAAACATATTTCTATTGCATTATTTTACGATATGAAGGTGTGAAGCTATTAACACCTAGCTGGGTCAATAGCATAGTCAATTCGAAAAATTACGATATGAAAAGTGCATTAGCTTTGATGGTCATATTAATCTAAATGACAGATTCTACTATTAATCATTAAACTAGTACGCTAATAGTTTAGTGATTATGGATACGTCACGGACTGGCGTGGTGATTATGCCCATACCTTCCTTCGGGAAGAGGTCTATGACTCTAGAGTGAGTGGAGAAAAAAGTATGACATGGCAATTTTGTCTGACTGGATCGCTACCACCATATACCAAGTGAAACATACGTCAACTAAAGTATATCAGTAACCAAAGGGATTTGGAAAGTTCTATATACGCCTATGTTACAACCAGCTTTCTTTCATACGCTGATAATCTCGACACAATAAATCTCTTTAGTGAGTTATATTTCGGAATCAGCCTATCCATACCTAGCAACAAAAGGTCTGTGACTGACGAGATAATTACAACTGCAAATTAATTGTACTCGTAGGTGTTTCGATACATATTTCTTTGTTTTTTTTTTTTAATTAAACTCTCTGCTTACTTTCAAGTATAGTCTATAACAGTAAAACATAATAATTTAGTTCATTTATGAAGTTGAGTTACCCTAGCAAGTATTATTAATTATTGTTCATATTTTACTAAAACTTGGGGTGTAAGGGGTGTCGAGTAACATCTTAAGACTTGAGACATCCAAGCCAACCTCACCTGCTCGTGGTGCACCCTGCTGATCAACGAACGAGGCAATGGCGATAGCGGGGTGGTAGGGTTTTACAGCCCGACTGGGTCGCAACCACCATGTATATGGCGAAAAAGCCCGCCATAGTGACTCGCTTCTGCGCGTCGCGTTTCGGGATCAGCCTGTACATATCCAGTACCGGGTGACTTTCGTCATTAATGCCGGCATGACAGCGGCGACCGGCGATGTATATTCCCTATTTTCCATGAGATTCTGGTATACCCATACTTCCTATTAATATTTTGAGATGTACCGGAAGAACACATACAAACCTTTGAGATTTCGAAAAACACAGACTATAAATAATTATTACAAATTAAGTAGAGAACTCAGCATAACAATTAAATTTTTAAACTACTAAATGGAGATCAACTAAACACACTTATTCCGTTCTCTTATTTAATGAAATTACTATAATTTATCTATAATCGTTTTTCTATTATTAACTGTACCTACCTAATAATATTAGAAAATGACTGAGTTGCTAGGACTAAAAAAGTAAGAAAAACCAATATTTTAAATTTGTTTTTTAAATGGAGAATTATTAAAACTTGAAAAACTTTTAAAGACGCCATCACACAGTAATGTGTATTATTATTTTAATTTTCGTGTATTAGGTATGAATAATACGACATTTAAAATATATTTTTATTCACATGTTGCTTAGGAACCAATAAATACTAATAGTCATGAATCATATTCTTTACATATTAAGATATTAAATTAACCGTTTCATGTTACAGAAATTTCAAAATTCTTTAGTAAATTATATTCATAATGGCAAGGAAGGAGGAGCCTAAAAGTGAGATACATATTTATGTTTTTGATATATTAATAAGACCTGTTATTGATTACGTACAATGTTTTGACATTTATATTTGAAAGCACAAATTTTACAGAAACGATTTTACGAAAATCAGCAATGTTGTTACTAAATAATGTTATAGCTAAAAACCTGAAAATCAGAGTCTAGCCTAGCAAGGTGCCCGGACTTTTTTTAAAATATCATATAGGAGGCAAAAAAACAGGCGGGTCACCTGTTGTTAAGCGATCACCGCCGTCCATAGACACTAGCAACTCCAGAGGAGGCCCGTGTACGTTGCCAGCCTGTGTTTGGAGGAGTGGAGAGAAAGAGAGAGGGGTTAGAGGAGAAGGGAGGGGAAGGGAGATGGGTCTCTGGTGCTCTCAATGACAGAACGAAACGCAACAATGCAAGCATTGTGACTTCACGTCGATTTTCTTTGAAAGGGTGAGGCTACTCCAGACGAGCCGACCCATTCATCCAACCAATACTAGCTTCAACCAATAATAGCTTCAGCGTGGCTCTACCACATACAAGGGACTACAAGGGTTGGGGGTCTGAACGGTGATTACGTCAGCAATATTTTTTTTTTTTTAAATATTTATATAAATGTCTACGTAACCATGGGAGGGGGGCTAAGAGCATTGCTTACTTTTACTGATTAGGGAGAGGTGCGGTCAGAAATTACGAAAATTTACGTAATACTTGAGCAGCCCTATGTATATTAGTATATTTGTATGATAAATAGGCAGAGATCAAATAGTTAACTTTCTCTTCTATTTCTCAACCAATTTTTAAGTGATACGTCTTGTGGAAGTACTTTGAAATTCTGACCAAAAATTATGTTACGAAAAATGGTGAGATATACACTGTGCACCGCCACACTGTTGTTTACTTAACAAAAGAAAATAGGTTGTGCCGTGACAACCTTCGGCTCAAGCCTAGGTCCATTTGCTCGGCGTAGAGCCTTTGATACGCTGCTCGCACAATACAGTGTCAAAAATCTTACAACACTTCAACAACATTACACATGTCACCTCTACATACGTGCATGCTCACATGCTTACACATGAAAGTAAAAGGGTTCTATTTTTTCACTTATCGAACTGCAATAGTTTAGACAAATAAAAATATCCGACATGAACTACATGTAAGAGCTATTGAGATATATATATATATCTCATATATATATATATATATATATATATATATATATATATATATATATA
>JACEII010000007.1:5013706-5024378 GCA_014332785.1 Antheraea mylitta | reverse complement strand
TATATATATATATATATATATATATATATATATATATATATATATATGCTTGGTTCACATATATATCTCACTAACTTCTATACGTATGAATATGTAGCTTAGTTTAGGTTAGCTCAGCGGACCAGGGAAGATGGGTCGGGGGGCCCCATCTTCCCATTGCACGGGTCCGGCGGACGGAGGAGGCGGCCGGTGTGTACCCGGCTGTCTCCTTACAAGACGAGGCCCGGCGGCGGCATTTCTGCTGCTGGGCCAACCGCTGGGGTGGCACGATGAAGTCTATAGAGATCTCGTGCCACCCCAACTATAGCGGAAGACGTACACCTTGGGGTTTTAGTCCGTGCGAGTCGGACGTAACCCACTCTTTCCCCCGGGAGGGTGGGTATCCATAAGGGATTTCCTCACGTTAAAAAAAATAAAATAAAAACACAGCCTAAATAGAGGTGTGCTTCCTTGAGCTAGTTGCCAAGATTAAATCGGCTGAGTGCATTAAGCGCTTATCGTAGTAGTCCGATGAAGTTGTTAAGGCCTTACTAGGCCAATAGCGTAGTCATTTCGAAAAAAAGCTTATGCCGTAACGACACACGATAGAAGTGAAAGTTTTGTTACAAGGAGACATTTTAATAAAAAAAAAATACAACTAAAAACAAACGCCACGTGATGTTTCCAAGTCACCCGTGCAAATACTAACAGCGCTCGACGCGACGTTTCTTCTGTGATCGGATAAGATCCTGTGTTTTCAACATTCTACTTGACACCGTATTTACCCCCTACTTTTCGTTACACAAAAAGATTACGGATCAGAGTTATTAGCCCTCCCATTAGAATATTTACTCTAAAAATATAACTTAGGTATTACTATATAAGCGGTGCCGGATTACGCTGTCCCGCCCTGATAATGAAAAAAAACCTTGAGAAATTATATACCTAAACTTTCCTCATGCATCACTTTATCTCTTGGTGAACGCCACATAAAAATCTGTCACTAGTTTTCGAGTTTATCGCAAACGGACAGACAACCGTGACAGAGGACTTTGTTTTGTAATATGTGGTAAAGTTTCCAATATAGCCGATAAATTTCAGTACAACCAAATAACGACTTGGAAAAGAAAATTATAGAAGCTTTTGAAGTGTTCGATCATTCTGGAAAACAAGTAGTCGACGTCAGAGAGATTGGAACTATACTGCGTTCATTGGGTAAGCTTCTATATATTTAAAACTAGCTGTGCCCGCAATTCCGTTCGCTTGTAACCTTATGTACAAAACAGGTACTAAGGTCATCTGAATCTGTTCAGTATCATTACTTATCTATTTTTCTCTCGTACTTAAGTTGCGTCGTTATTAAAATATTACAATAACTTTTGATAGACTGAACCGATTTTTATAAAATAAAGGCTAAATGTTACTCAAAGATATGCTATTATTTCATTAAATTATAAACTTATCTCCTGTCAAAAATACCGCTTAACGCGCCTAAATAATTTTCGCTTAAAAGAATCTTCCAAATATTTCATCACATAGTATTATTATATGTATAGATTTTATTAAAAATGCGTATCCCACTAGGATGTTGTCCAACTGAAGCTGAAATTCAAGAAGTCATCCTAGCGACTGAAAACAAAGAAGCGACAGGCAACGTACCATTAAACAACTTTCTACCATATATGTGCAAAATTATGATAGAACATAGGTAACTATTTTTATTTTTAGCATGTAATCTTCTAGAATCGAATAGATTATTACTGCTATTGGCGAGTAGCTAATGATATTATAAATATCTTGTGTATATTTCAATGTTCTAACAAGATGGTGGCCGTTCTAGCGTATAATATAAAACTTTTTATTATATTATATTTAGCGTAAGTGTGCTGCAACGCTGCAAAAACTTTGTAAATAACATAAATTCAAAATTTAAACATCTCTTCAAGTTGAATGAAGTTCTTAGAGTATAATTAAACTAGGTTATTCCAGGAATTAGGTAGTATACTTGTGCATCTAATTTTAGGTTTTACCCAGCCAGTGCGGATATATTACTGGCAGCATTTCGATACTTTGATCCGGAAGGACGTGGGTATTTAACTAAGGAAAGATTCACAAAACTCATGCTGGAGGAAGGGGAACCGTTTACACAGGTTATTGTATTTTTTATTATTATTAGCAGCCCCCATTCCTCAGAAATGATATCAAGGGCGGTATTCAGGTTGAATCCGGCACTACCCATCCTTATTCCATATAATAATCTTATTGTTTGCTTCTTTTAGGAGGAATTCGATGAGATGATGCAGACTGCTCTTGACCCAGTTACAGACACCATCACCTACGAGTATTATATTAATCAACTGATGGTAAGTTTCTTTAGTTAATAGGTTAATTTACAGTGCAATTCTTCAAAACGCCTAAAGCAGCAAATTTTCTAAACATACCGGACATTTTGTACAAAAAAACGGTGTTTAATCGCGAAGTAGAAAATGATGCCGGCAGAGTAAAATTTACTTTACAATCAAACACGTAAATACTACTTTTTGACCGTTTTGAAGCTGGTAGTTACGCAGAAAACATATTTACGGTATAAATACGTGGTGTAAAGGTGCTGGTTCAGGGGTGTCGCGAAATTATGGATCAACGCTCTTGATGATGCTATTATAAATTTACACTTGACTCACGCCGTTATTTAAATGTATTTTGTATAATGTATTGTCACCACTATATTGTTTTTAGCGTCTGTGAGGTTTTAACACTAAACTTCATAATACTATTGATCGGTGACTCTCCAGCAATTTTTGCGTTGAATATGCGAGGTATTGTTTTCGTAGCGTCAACGGTAAGTATCGAAGCGTAAGTTAATTGTAGGAAGGGAAGAACGAAGATGGGCGTTGAGAAGACTGAATTTTCTCAAAGAGACAATAAACCAATAAAATGCGTTTCAGAAGAAATAAATGTGTTTCACAGAATAGGAGGTTAAGTGCCAAACGTTATTTTGTAGTAAATGCAAATTGTTGAAAGAATACGGATAAAATAATTAACATGCGGATTAAATATATGTATGTAAAATGCGAAAATTATTGCGAAGGTAGAGAACTTAATTTAACTACAGGGCGTTTTAAATATCCACTGGCAGTCTTTACTAAGGTAACTATAATAATGCCGTCTGACCAAGGATAAACTTCAGCTATAACTCCCATCGGCCATCGTAAAGGTGGGATATCGTTTTCATGAATCATTACCACCGTGCCTACTTGAATAGCGTTAGATTTATTGTGGAACTATTTTTGTCTTATTTGCAAGGTATGCAAATATTCTAAATGCCACTTTTTCCAGTATGATTGTACCATCGGGTCTAGTAATCATTTTCTAAAAACAAGACTTCTAGAAGTCTCCTTAGATACGTCGCAAGCAGGCTAAAATGTAAGCGGAGGTGACATTATAAAGTGCGCGGGAGTAAACGTTTCCGTTCTTATGTTCTGATAAAAGCGTTAAGGGATGCGAATTTAGAATCGTTTGTATCTGCGTAAGAACGGTAAAAAGTTCTTCGTACTTAATAGTTGACTACCTACAACTCGAGATAAATGTGTTTTTAAGCTTTTTATATTCGACTCCCAAATTTCACCGAAATGGAGTACTCGAGGTGGAATCATATGCCACTGGATATGACGAGTAGTTAACTTTTCCTCGATCATGTTTGAACACGATTGCGACGATAGAAATTGATATAACTGATCAAGCTTGGCTTTAGCCCCAATAAAGTTCTCAGAGGTTACTGGTTTCAGCATAACGTGTCAGCTCGCCCGGTGTAGTACCACCCTCTCACAGTAAACCGACGTGAAGTAACAGTGCTTGCATTATTGTGTTTCATTCGGTTATCGTCAGCGCTGAAAGACCATCTCCCTTCCCCCCTCCCCAAACACAGGCTGGCAATGCACTTGCAACTCCCCTAGTATTGCAAGTGTCTATGGACCGTGGTGATCACTAAAAAAAAGTTTGTACCGTTATCGGAGTATATGTTAGCGTCTGGGCCTCTTCGGGAAATGAAGTGTTTGAATGTGTTTAAAAATTAATCCGACGTTAAGTCAGGCACTACTCGATGTGAACGGCTCTTGTGACAAGACATCTAAAGAAACATACGCCTTTTGACCTCTGCGCCTACATAGAGTGAAATTAATAGGTCCACATCTACACTGGTGTATACGAAAGCTTTCGTTTCTCGAACACGATGTGATGGTAAATCAGCTATTGTTGGACTGTGCACATTTAAAGCAAAAGTTACATTTGTGTATGCGTTACCGTATTAAATTTCTAACGGAAATTATCCAAAACCTTTGACGAATAATCGAATGTAGTGAGTGCCTGTATGGCAGTGAGCGCCGTGATAATCTATCTATCTAATACCTTTAAACGAGCAATTCTTGTATATTTTTATATATGTATATATTCAGGATCTCGGAAACGGCGTCATCTATTTCCGTGAAACTTAGTATGTAGGTAGTTTCGGGGAAGATAAATCGATCTAGCTAGATTTTATTAATAGAAAACTTTTGTTAACCGAGTTTTCAGGCAATGAAAAAATATAGTTAGAATATAAAGGTAAATTACGCCGCGCTGTAAAAACAAAAATAATTCCGATGGAAATCGGTTGCTTCGCAAATCCGTGTATCTCCAGTACGAATCCGAGTGACAGCAAGAGATATCTATGAGATATCTATTTTTGTGAGGCAAACCTAATAGTTTATTTTCATTTAAAAATGTTTTTTAAAGAACCGACTTGGGCTGTCGTCCAGGTACTAATCAACTAAGAGACACTACCACGGAGCATGAAATTCTGAGATGCCACAAAAACTCCCTAGCAGGTTCTAACAAGGGATCCACCATCTTGTTTGAATATTGAGTCACACGACGCAATATTTAAGTGATTGCACGATGCTTGTAATATTATTGACTACGTGACGATGGCAGTAATATTCTGAAAGACCGATTGCCAAAAATAAAGTTAAAAAAAGAATGTGGTGTCGTGGGACACCAGGTAGGAACGAAGTTTCTTCGGCTAATGTAGAATCGACACAATTTGCAAAAAAAAAATCGTGCTCAATTTTATGTAATCGTAATTCAAATTATCAATTAAAATGACAAAATATGTCTCTTTATTTTTGTTTGACAACATAAAATTACATAGAAATAATTACAAAAAAGGAGAAAGAGAAAGGTATTATACACTACTCGCTTGTGTATACGATTGTCGCGCCTGGGCACGTCTTTATTCCACGCACTTTTCGTTACGGTTTTACTATCATATTTTTTTCAGTTCGGTCGCGCAGCAAAATCTCTATCTCCTCCAAGCCTGCCGTAAGGAACTTCGTTCCAATAACAAACACATTTATTTTTATTGACAAAACTTTTATTTAAGTTTAATTAAATTAAAGGAAAATAATCATTACTTGCAACCTTACGCTATATAAATTGATGAAGAAATTTACTCATTATTTTGAGTCATTCTGCTAGCCCTCCTCGTTTGGATGGTTGTCGGTTTTACAGTTGCCAGTCTACTGGAAGTTCTAGTCGGAGTGGCTCGAACACTCTCCTTTACAATTCCATCTTTCTTGGCATCCTTAACATTATCGCTATCATTTTGAACTGAATTCTCTTCATTCTTTGATACGGCTTCAACATCTTCAGTGTTTGCTTGTCCTTCCTCATTACTAGTGACTTGTTCTTTAACTTGTTGCATATTGTCTTCATCAATTGTATCTTTCTCTGAAGAAGTTTCAATTTGTACATCGTTCTCTACTTTAACAACCAATTCCGGTGTGGTTTTAATAGCTTCATCTGTTTTCTCAGTAACATCCTCCTTTTCCTCAGTAATATCTTCTATTTTGTCAGCAACATCTTCGTCTTCTTCAGTAATATCATTTGTTTTATCAGCGACAGCTTCGCTTCCGTCAGTAATATTATCTGTTTCATCAGCAACATCTTCATTCTCCTCAGTAATATTATCTGTTTTGCCAGCAACATCCTCGTCTTCCTCGGTAATATTATCTGTTTTCTCAGCAACATCATCCTTTTCTTCAGTAATATCATCCGTTTTCTCAGTACCATCATTTGTTTTCTCAGTAACATCCTCGGTTTCCTCTGTTATATCATCCATATTCGCAGTATCAACCTCCATTTTCTCAGTAATATCCTCTGTTTTCTCAGCAACGTCCTCAGTTTTCTCTGTAATTTCAATAGTTTCGTCATTAAATTCTCTGAATTTATTTACAATCAACTATACTCGGAACTTCGTTCGCATGGAAACTAATATACAAAACAGTGCCTAATAGTCTTCTGAATGTATTAAGTCTAATTACTATGTATATTTCTCTCGTACATCATCATTAAAATTACAATAACTTTTAATAGACCGAATCGATTTTGATGTAACCAAGACTAAACGTTACTCAAAGATATTCTTTATAATTTTTTTGAAGAGGTTTTATTATGAACGCAGCATTTTAGCAATGATGCGTTTTCATAAAAATAGAGAGAAAACATTTCTAAAATTGATTTAAAATTTAAATGTACTTTATTACTAGTTCCTAGACACCTGTGTCAATTTTTTTTACACAAATCTAAAAAGTACCGACCCTTTATATTTACATTCTTATTACGACCTTACCTTCATTCTTCTCGTCATCACTATCATAAATAATGGTTACACGATTTTGATCCTTATCATCGGAGTCATAATTGCCACTTTGGGTCATCTCTGCTGTAGTCGGTTCTACGATATCACTATCATTGTCTTCTTCACTTTGTCTTATTGACAAAAGTAGTTCATTGATCTGATCATCTAATTCTGAGTCAAAACTTGTATCATTTTCCTCATTAGGTTGAGAACTTTCGCCGTCTTTGGTATCAGCACCAGAGGTTTCATTTTCGGCAGCCCCTCCATTGGTTTTAGTTGGCTCGCTTGGTTTAATGTCAATGATGATTTTCCCTTTTCGCAGAAAATTAACAATTATTTATACCCAACTAGCTATCGTCGGACGATATCTCGCTCCGAGAATAAAAAAACGTAAACAAATTATATACTAAAATCCGTTCAATAGGTTTTGAGTTTATCACGAACACACAGAGAGACAGACAGACAGATAAACGTGGCAGAGGACTTGGTTTTAACAAAGATGTAATGATGATAAACATGTATATTTATCTATATAAATAGGATGATAGAGGTCTGTCTTTTTGAAATCGGTTAATAACAGAACTAAATACTAATACATGGTTTAACAACAGTTAGTTTAAGTCGGTGAACAAATTCTAGTGGTAGATTACAATAAAAAAACACAGAGCACTATCAACTCAGTTATATCATTTTTAGAGAATTGTGGGACTGATGAATCCTACAATTAACAACAATAAAATGATTAAATTTCATTGATTAAATTATCTAATTACTTAATGTTAGCAACTTACCAAAACTGGCACCGTTTTTACTCAATAAGTGGTCATAATATTTTTTGTCTGTAAACCCTATGAACAGTAAATTGGACTGTTTCTTATGTTTCTTGATCATGGTAGGTTTGAACTTATCTAAAAATGATTGCATCGGTTTCCTCTTCGGTAGAGTGGGTCGCCCGATCAGCTGAAATTAAATATAGTGTTTACATTACTTTTTTTTTATTTCATATAGAAGGCAAACGAACAGGCGGGTCACCTGTTGTTAAGCGATCACCACTGTCCATAGATACTAGCAACTCCATAGGAGTCGCACCTGCGTTGCCAGCCTGTGTTAGGGAGTGGAGAGAAAGGGAGAGTGGTTAGAGGAGAGGGGAAGAGAAAGGAGAGGGAAGGGGAGATTGGTCTCCGGCGTTCTCAGTGACCGAAAACAATGCAAGCACTGCTACTTCACGTCGGTTTTCTGTGGGTCGGGTGGTACTACCCCGGGTGAGCCGACCCATTCATGCTGAAACCAATAATAGCTTCAGCTTGGCTCTTAGTCCGCATCTTTTTTTGCTTACGTTTAATGTCTTGTATGCGTAAAATAAATCAGTGAGCAAAATGTTTTTTTTTTTTTAATTCAATTATTTCATTATTAACTATTTTTGGTTATAGACGTTATTGTTTTTATGGCGGTAGCATGTTCATTATTTATAGCCATCTTTGTAGTGAT
This sequence comes from Antheraea mylitta, assembly GCA_014332785.1. Classification (NCBI taxonomy): domain Eukaryota; kingdom Metazoa; phylum Arthropoda; class Insecta; order Lepidoptera; family Saturniidae; genus Antheraea; species Antheraea mylitta. Next base: position 5,016,238 of record JACEII010000007.1, on the reverse strand, counting down.
AGAGCCTAGGTGAAGCTATTGTTTTCAGCACAAATGGGTCGGCTCGTCCGGGGAAGCACCACCCTCTCACAGAAAACCGACGTGAAGTAACAGTCCTTGCATTGTTGCGTTTCGTTCGGTCAGTGAGAGAGCCGGAGACCCACGTACCTTCCCTTCCTGCCCCCCCTACCCTCCTCCCAAACACAGGCTGGCAACAAACTTGCGACTCTCCTGGTGTTGCAAGTGTCTATGGACGGTGGTGATCACTTAACATCAAGTGACCCACCTATTCGTTTGCCTCCTATGACATAAAAAAAAAATCTTTAGGTTGTAATCCACATAAATTAATGTTAGTAGGGAACACGCATTACTTACCTTGAGATAATACATTGGTGATGTATTTGTTTGCTCTTCACCCGTCATTGCCTGGACATTATTTGATTTTTTTTCTTTTTTATTATTCCCTGATACTCCTTTAGCCACGGCTCTAGTTATCTGTTGCAGTCTCTTGCTGTACGCTTTAAACCCATTCGTGTTAATAATCACTTCAGCTGTGGAGCTTTCATATCTGTAGTCGAGCTTCATTATTTCTGTGAGTCGCTGAAAAATAATTGTATAAATATGCAGAAAAATTGGGGATGCGCATCACTTGATGTTGGAGTGTGCTAAGAACCGCATCGAAAGAGAGTCGTTGATTTTTTTCTATCTCATATAGGCGGCAAACGGACAGGCGGGTGTCCATTGACACTAGCAACCCCAGAGGAGTCGCACGTGCGTTGCCAGCCTGTGTTTGGGGGAGTGGAGAGAAAGGAGGAGGGGGAGTAGAGGAGAGGGGAAGAGAGAGGAGAGAGGAGATAGGTCTCCGGCTCTCTCACTGACAGAACGAAAGGCAACAATGAAAGCACTGTTACTTCATGTCAGTTTTCTGTGAGAGGGTGGTGCTATCGCGGGTGAGCCGACGCATTCATGCTGAAACCAATAATAGCTACAGCGTGGCTCTACCACCTACGAAATATCACCAGAACATAGGTATTTGTCAAAGCATCTTGGCTGAACCCTGTTCGGGTGACGCTAGGGAGCTGTATGATCTGGTAATGGTATCTCATCAGCAACTCTCATGATAGAGCTAGTAAGATTGGAGAACAATAGGGCTGATATGTTCAGTGGAATAAAAGCCCCTTTAAACAAATTAAAATAAAAAAAAAACGTTATATATCAAGAGGAAAAAACCACGATTTTTAAACATTCTTCATTGGTGCTCCGCTACTATTGGTGTTAACGTGATGATATATAGCCTATAACCATTCTCGATAAATGAGCTATATAACACTGAAAGAATTTTTCAAATCAGACAAATAGTTCTTGAGATTACCCATTACAACGTCACAAACTTACAAACTATACTTTTTTTTTTCTCGAACTGACTACGCTATTGGCCTTACTAGGCCTTCACAGCTTCACCAGACTACATCAAACTATACCTCTTTTATAATCTATACTAATATTACAAAGAGGTAAAGTTTGTGAGTTTGTGACCTTGTAGAGGGTAATCTTAGGACCAATAGGTCCGATTTGATAATTCTTTCAATGTTATAGAGATCATTCATCGAGAATGGTTATAGGCTATATATCATCACGCTAAGATCAATAGGAGCGGAGCACAGGCGAAAAATGTCTCAAATTCGGGATGTTTTTTCCTTTTGTGAACTTCTGCTGCGTGTTAGTGTTAGCCCAAAGTATCTATTCCACGCGAACGAAGTCGCAGACAAAGGCTAGTATTATTAAATATCTATCTATCTAATATCTTTAAACAAGCAATTCTTGTATATTTTTATATATTCAGGATCTCGGAAAACGGCGTCATCATTTCCGTGATTAGTATGTAGGCAGTTTTGGGGACGATAAATCGATCTAGGTAGATTTTATTCATAGAAAACTTTTGTAAACTGAGATTTCAGGCAATGACAAAATATAGCCAGAATATGAAGGTAAATTTCGCCGCCGCTGTTGAATCAAAAATAGCTCAGTTTAAAATTGGTTGCTTCGAAAATCCGTGTAATCCTAGTTCGAATCTGAGTATATATATATATATATTTTTTTTGTAAGAAATCATAATTTTGTAAGGCGAACCTAACAATTTATTTTAATTAAAAAAATAATTTTATTATTATAATCATAAGAGAGACATCTTTTTTTAATTTTTATTTTATGTGAAAAAATGCTAATTGTGTGAGGCAAACCTAGACCTTTTAATTTAAGAATGTTTTTTAAAGAACCGAGCTAAGCTCGATCGCCCAGGTATCTATATGGTATAGATGAATGATTTGGAAACTTTACCGGTATAAATGACATCAATAGCTTTGGCAGTTTCTCATCTAGAATGTTGTCAAGGTCTTCTACAGGAAACATTAACTTCTTGCATTCCTCAGGAATTCCACCATTATCCAGAACATCTTTGATAATCACCATATCTTTGTCTTCAGAAGTAGAATCTGTTGCATCTTTGTCTTCAGAAGTAGAAGCTGTTGCATCTTTGTCTTCAGAAGTAGAAGC
>JACEII010000007.1:4919203-5013696 GCA_014332785.1 Antheraea mylitta | reverse complement strand
CTGTTGCATTTTTGTCTTCAGAAGTAGAAGCTGTTGCATTTTTGTCTACAGAAGTAGAAGCTGTTGCATCTTTGTCTTCAGAAGTAGCTGTTGCATCTTTGATCTCTACTTTGTCCTCACCTTTCAGAGACTTTTTCATCCCAGAATATATCTCCTCCAGCTTAAAAAAAAATTCAATCAATTTTGCCTTGTGTGAAACTAACTTCTGCCCATGTGCAGTAGTTACTTTGAGCTAACGCTAACACACATTGGAAGCTCTCAAAAGAAAAAAACTATTTTAAAACAGTATTTATTGGTGTTTCGTCCCTTTTGGTATTAGCTTGATAATATATACCCTGTAGTCTTCCTCGATAAATGAGCTAACTAACGCTAAAAGAATGTTTCAAATTTGACCAGTTCCTGAATTAAGCGCATTCAACCAAACAAACAAACCCTTCAGCTTTATAATATTAGTGTATATTTATGGAATACTAGCTGCAGGGTCTTCACATGAGTATACTAAACACAGTACGACCATCTCGATACAGTGTAAACTCCTTATAAAGAAATTTCAAGTGGTTGAGAACTTTTATTGTTATAAAGAGTCAATATTCTATGGAGGGAAGAAAAAAATAAACGGTTTTGTTGTAAATCAACCAAATTTAACTAATTTCTACATTATAGAAAGGTTTTCTTTGTAACGAACTATGTTCTAAAGAGTTTACCCTGCAAAACGAAATTATAACTGATCAAATGAATGTCAATACGTCAATTCATTCAATACCATTGATGATCTCTTCCTGTCTTATTGAATCACTTCTTTATATGGAAATTTCATAACTTTAATAATAATCTCCCCATACTATTTATGTATATATAGGTACATACATATATTTCAAATATTCTCTTGCATACAAATACTAACCTCTTAATTACAAACTAAACGACAAAATAATGAGTCAAATAGGTGAAGTACATTCATACATTCGAAAATTAATTGCAACTTTAAAGTTCTAACAATGTTTTTTTTAATTATACCCTAAATATAATAGAAAGGGAACGGAAATTTTACCCTACTATTAAGGGAATTGAGAGTTTAAGAAAATATACTTTTGAAGTTATACTTCTTTTGACGCGTTAGGGGAAAAATGTTGAGAGTAAATTTTTACGATGCGCACACCCTCATGGAAAACCGACATCCTGAAGTTAGCTATAGTCAATATTTTGTTTGTATTTCTTTGTATTAAATACTATTTTTCTAATGTGTACATTTTCTGACCTATTTTAATTAAATATTATTGGATACCTGAATGGAGCTGGATAACTGCTCAAATTTTTAATATCTAGTTTATCGTTTTTTCTACAAACATAGAATAAAGCGAAAGATAAAATTTTTGAAAATACTTTTTATCTTGTTATGCCAAAGAAGTATAACTTCTAACGCCTGTACATAAGTACACACACACTTTTTTTTCTTCTTGCATAAAAATTTAAATAAGTTTAAAGGATAAACAATTAAATTTTTTATCTATTGTACATTTTCTGACCTATTTTAATTAAATATTATTGGTTACCTGAATGGAGCTGGATAACTGCTCACATTTTTAATATCTAGTTTATAATGATTAACAAATACATACCTGCTGGAACATTTCTCTTAATTTTTTTTCCAAAACGTCGTGTATGTTTAGTTTTAAAAATTCCTCTGCAGAGTCTAAAATGTAAAAAGTATTATTTTAAACATAATATACACAAATCGTAACCTAGACCAGATAATATTTATAGGATAAAGAATAAATGAAAATGTATGCTGTAATAGTACAAAATATATTTTGATTAAAATTCCACCTGCAAAATGATCCCTGATCCTTGAATAATGTATTTCCTAACAAGTGACAACAGAAATGGGTACATATGTATCGAAATGGTAAATTCAGATTATCTCTCAGCTGTACCCAAGCCTTGGTATTACAACGAGTGTGTAATACGGTAAAGTTGTTGAGGCTCATCAGGTCAATATTATTAGTAATTTCTAAAAACAGGAACTATAGTGCTATCTCTACATACTTTGACACCCAAAATATCAATTTGGGTCTTAAGTTCATAGAGCATAGAGCACATTTTATTCCAATGATCGTCATTAAGTTTATTTAATCTGAACTTCTCATTTTCAAGTCATGCCATTTTTGCTATCGCCTTATTCTTTGGAATACGTCATTAAAGTCCGGTTCCGACGTAACCACTATGAACGGTTTCGGATTTAATTAAGTGTTTACGAACTGTTATTTAAATCTCTTAGTATGGCATTACTAAGATACTGTATAATTAAATGTCGAGAAATAGATTAGTTTATAATGGAAATAATGCAGAATTAAGAACTAAAACTGCAATATCTATGAATCAATTCTGCGGCCGTCGTTATTTTCAAACTACGTATGTATGTAACAAAAAATACGTAGTTCGAAAATATATCCGCGAGGTAATCTATACCTGTTGTTCAAACTCAAAACAGTAGGAGGGATGTATTGGACATATATCCCGGTGAAATTAGATAATTTTGTAACCACATCAAATAAATAAATAGATCCCATACAAAAGTTTTACAACAGATTTTGTATGCTGGATCAAATAAAAAAAAAATATATAAACTATAAATCTACCTGCTGTCTTATATTTGATATTTGATAGTGCGGTCCCATGGGCAGCTATCAGCATTTTTTCGTCAGTGTCGACTGGAAATCGTTCGCGATAAGCCGCCGCGATTTCCACGTACGAACCTACACGTTTTCCTAACATCACATTCTTCAGACGCTCGCGTATAATCTGTTTGACGATACGCTGCATATTTATGCTTTGTTTGCCAATGTCTGCTTTATCTTCCATAGATTTCTTCTCTTTCATAGATTTTAAGATATGGCCCAACGCCAACTCCAACCGACCACGTATTTTTGGCGTCAAATTACCATCGGTTTTTAATATCATCGAGGCATCATTATCCGCAGACGCCTTTGACGTTGGCCCGACTGATGCTTTTTGTCCTGTGACCGGACAAGCGTCCGCCTGTTTTGATGGCTCGGCCGATGCTTTCTGTGTCGCGACTGGAGAAGCATCCGCCTGTTTTGTTGAACCGGCTAACGCTTTTCGTGTCGCGACTGGGTAAGCGTCCGCCTTTGTCGTTTTCTCAATCAAATCTTTTCGCGTCGCGACTGGATATGCATTTAATTTATTTGGGGGACGGGCAGACGCAGCCTTAGGCTTGGATATTTTATTTTTAGATCTATATTCTTTACGAGCAGACGAGTATGAATCCCGAACATCGTACGACATTAAAGGTTTCGGCTTTTGAGAAGGACCAGCATTCCTCTTTGACGGTGCAGTGTTTTTGTGCTGCCTGTATCTCTGGTTGTAATTCACTGGTTCATTAAAATATCTCGAACTCGTTTTAGGACCCAAACGAGAGCCAAACAACTTCTCTACATTGTCCCCATCGAAACCAGAGAAGCGTTTGGGCTCATCGTTGTTTTGCCATGGATTTGGACGCTTTCTGCCAGAGTTAAACGATATATAATCGTCATTCTGTGCCGGAAACCCATACGATTCTTTATAGTAAGACGAATGAGACGGTTCTGGGTCGTCGTAAAACTGTTCGTAATAACGAGTCGTGGAACATAATAATTCTCTCTGAAAGTGAAAGAGGTAGATGATAATATTAAATATTTATATATCATTGTATACATTGATATGGTTATGAATAATCGATATAAGTTTCTTATATCAAGAAATCGGTAACAAACTAGTGATGTACCCGAGTCGGTGGTTATTTCTGATTTTCGAATACAGTACTTCTTATATGTAGAAAAGAAGTATAAGTCTTTTTTTTATAGCCACAGTCAAGTCGGCGCTAAATTTTCTTTAGTATAGAAAATTTTCGCATTCGACTGTTGGCAACACCGATACGAATACAGAGCTACGAACATTTGAGTAAATAGTATATTTCATACAGTGGACATCTATGTAAACCTAACTCGGTATTAGAAATATATAACTCATCAATTCCCACCAATGTGTGAAAGCTTTGCGCTATTTTTATTGAATATAATTATTAATAAATAAGTCCGTTGTGGAAACTGTTATGAATCAAATGTCAGAGATAAATACAATTATCTCTTCAAGAAACATAAAGTTCCTTCCACCAGGACCTAAAAAATCCGATTAAAATTTTGGCAATCTTTTATATCTGAGCGTTCTTGAATTTCCATGCTGAGTTATAAAAGGAGTAAACAAGATTTTTAAAATTCTACAAGTTACTATTGCTATAGTTGATTTTAGTAATAAATAAGAAATAAGAAAATTATAATAGTAATAAAAAGTTATTGTTGGGTTGCTGGCTGTTGTTGAGACATGATAATTATATTTTACTGTATTGCGACTACCATACAATAGTTACATCAAGCGCCAAAATAGTAAACCCACGGGTGTCGTATTCCGGATATTCAATCGGCATGACAGCTTATTATACACATTATATATAACCACTTTCTTTTGGTTTATCACATTTTGGGACCAACCAGTGTGTTAATCACACAGCAACCGAGCTTGTAGGACAGCATGATAGAGACGATTGGCAATGGAATGTAGAATTCTACGTGGTTGCTTTTGTTTTTAAATTACATTATGATTACCATCAGGTCCAGTGAACATTACTTTACCTCGCTCGAATAAAAAAAAAATCAAGAGATTATACTGAGAAATTTCTTCAGTAATATAATCTGAATCATTTTCTAAAACATAAAAAATAATGGACCACATTAACTACATTATGTCAATATATAAAGAGATTGAAATAAATATTAGTGTGGACATTTTTTTTTTCGGTATGGCCTCTGTCTATTTAGGCAATTTCGCCAATATCAAGTGTGACAGACACACGTTATAAATTTAATGCCAAATATTTTAGTGTAACAATGTGGAATAATCTACAATAGAAACATATCAACAAAGATAAATCACCAAAAGGGGATAGGGGTATTGTGTTGTGAGTGGCACAGAGATTATTTATAGAAATATATTGGGTATACATATCAATCAAAATACTCTTTATTTAATTTAGGCCCTGAAAAGACACTTATGAACTTCAAAACTACAACCGGTTTGGAATACAACCCAGTCATCGAGACGAAACGGCAAGAAACTCGATCTGGTTTACCTTTCCTTATTCCATTATTTTAAATGTAATTACAACATAGTAAACATAACTACTTTCGTTTTTCGTGGACATACAGAGAGAGGCATAGTTATATAACTCTCAATCTAGATAACATTATTTTGCACTTCTGCTAGGAATTGATTGTCTATTGTTACATCATATTCTCATTCCAAAGTGCTAAGAAAATATACCACTGCAGTTTATAGTCACTAGACATATAAAAAAAATAATGGCAAAAATAAGTTAACTGTAGGTAACTATAATAAGAAAAGCATTTCCTTACACACAAGGCATTTAGACTAAACCTTATGATTGAAGAAGAAGAAAAAATATCCTGATTTTGAAACATTCTTCATTATTCCTCCATTCATATTGGTCTTAGCTCGATTATGTATAGGCTATAACTGTTCTCAATAAATGAGCTATATAACATTGAAAAAAAATAACAATTCAAATCATACCTGTAGTTCCTGAGATTACCCCTTAAAATGTCACAAACTTTACCTCTTTATAGTATTAGTAAAGATATTAAGCTGTAAGTTTTAGTTTTTTTAATAATATGTAGAGAGAGAATAATAGCAAGCTCTATCAGATGTTGCAGGCTCAATTACCACAATTGACAAACTTTTGTCTCAATCAAACAGACAATTTGTTAATTATATTTACATGTTATTTTTTTATATATATTAAGTCACATGTTACAATCATAGCTCAGGATTAATTAATTGCAGGTTAGCTTGTATTTCCTTATCTATTTATTTACTTTTAACTAAGCAGAACCGAATGTATATCTTGTGATATAAAATGAAAAAAAAAAAAGTTTAACATGGATTCTATCAAACTAACCTTTTGATCAGGTCGGTTATGCCCATCCTCCATTGGGCTTTGGAAGTAGCCATGTTGTTGTTCAATTATCTCTCTTTTCTTCTTAAGCTCGTTCAGCTCTCTATCTATATGCTAGATTATAGTAAATAATGTTACTTTAATTAACAATAAACTGTATATATTAGATGAATAATAATAGTGTAAATATAACATGTGTGTACTTTCTAGATTTTTGTAAGAAAAAAAGAATGTTACAGGTGTCTAAGAATAAGAAATAAAATGCTCTACTATAAGTTTTAAAAATTTATGTCTGTAAGAACTGACATCACTGCTAAAATAAGGCATCTATGATAAAACCTATTTAAGAAAATTATAGAGCAGTATCTTCAAGTAACATTTAATAATTGTTTCATTAAAATCCCTTCAATATATCAAAAGTTATTGTGCATTTAATGATATCTCAACTTAAAAGTATATAAGTAAATAAACTTAATACATTCAGATGTCTTTCTTAATCACATTTTTTACATAACATTTTACACAGAGGAGGTCCTCACACAGCTAGTCTATACTAATATTATAAAGAGGTAAAGTTTGTGAGTTTGTGAAGTTGTGATGTTGTAGGGGGTAATCTCAGGAACTATTGGTCCGATTTCAATAATTCTTTCAGTATTATATAGCTCATTCAGCAAGAATGGTTATAGGCTATATATCATCACGCTAAAACCAATAGGAGCGGAGCACAAATGAAAAATGTTTAAAAACAGTATGTTTCTTCCTTTTGAGAACTGTTGCGTGTTAGTGTATCTATGCCATGCGAACAAAGTCGCGAGCAGAGGCTAATACATAATAAGCATAGATACATTAATATGAAGATAATTGTTTAGTGTGATTAGTGCACCCATCTACAATTACAGTAAGTTGTAATGTAATGTGATTGTGTTATGAAGTAATATTTTTTCTATATTCTATAACCTCTTTTAATATTTTCACATTAATTAATTAATTAGATACAGCCCCAACATCAAGTGCTCTCAACCTTATTTAAAAAAGACAGTTATTAATAAATTCATCTGAATATATTAAGTTCATTAATTTATCTATATTTGTCTTGTAATGAAGTCGTATCATCATTAAAATTAGAATTCCTCTTCATAGAGTGAAACAATTTCAGTGAAACAAAGACTAAATTTTACTTGAAGATATCTCTATGATTTTCTTGGAGCGGTTTTATTGTGAATACAGCAATTTAGCAGTGATCTCTGCTCGAACAAACAGAGAAACAAACAAACAGACAGACAACAATCTGTTAAGACCTTGCTGGGTCAATAGCATAGTCAGATCAAGATAATCTTATTACTTATTCCTAGAAACGCGCAAAATTCTGGTCCGGTGAAGCTGTTAAGACCTTGGTAGGTCAATAGCGTAGTTGGATCGAAAAAAAGAAACATATATATTTTCACAAAAACTTAAAAAGGACAGACACATTGGATTTACATTTTTATTATGTGTATATATAGGCCATCGTTAATTGTTTTAGTCCGGTGAAGCTGTTACGACCTTGCTAGGCCAATAGCATAGACAGATCGAAAAAAAAAAAACCATCGCTAATTATCAGTACGGGTAAAAATTGATAAATAATTTACTAAATTCCAATATTCTTATATTCTTCATAATGTGACATTATATACAGACGTTTTATAATTTGGATTATTAAAAAAAAAATCATAACCCCAAATATACATTTGAAGGATGTTTTGACCTTAATCTTAAAGGTCAGATTAAATAGTTTGATAAACATCTTTCGTGTATAATATTCTATAGTTTAGTAGTCCGGTGAATCTGTGAAGCTTACTAAGCCAATAGCGTAGTCAGTTCGAAAAAAAAAACATCTCTACTTTCCATATATATTACATATGTCCTAAATAGAAGATTGGCTTTATAGTAACCGGAATATAAATTTATTTATATACAGATTGAGGGAATATACTTACTTGAAGATATTCCATCATTATCGGTTCGTTTTCAGTAGGCTGATGCAGGTTTTGTCTTGTTGATGATAATGGCATCCTATTGCCATTATTACGCCTGTTCCTACTACCACTTCGATTCATAACTAAGTTCGATAGTTTAAAAATTTGAAATAGTAGTATTACTGTTAAACTAAATAGGTTACAAAAGATATTTTTCGACAAACGATTAGCAATAACCAAAGAGTACAATAAGTATTATAGGAAAATAACTATTTAGCCACGACTAACACACGAACAACTGGAATAAACCATGCAGCAGTGTTGTCGTTTAAAAATAAAAAAGTTTCCAGACGTTAATTAAAAAGTCGCTATATTTTGAAAAATAAATAATTAAAAATCCGCCAGAAGAGGCTATATGTTTCATAATACTCCATAGTAAAAAATATCATGAAAATACTATATTGCAAATACTTCACTGTGATAAAACGAACAAAATGCTTTAGTTGAATTAGTTATAAGGAGTTTTAGTCACATTATAAAACACTAATTCTTGCTGTTTTCATTCTGGTTGACCCCGAGATCGAACGGCATTCTGTTAGGGAAATTCCAAAACCAACATCAGCAATTCATGTTATTACCAGTAATTACAATTAAATTAGTACTAAAATACTTAAATATTTTCGATTTTCAATTAGTCGCTAGAAGTCACTAATTTTTTTTAAGTCGCTAGATTGAACAAAATTGTCGTTTAACATGTCCAAAATACGCTAGATCTAGCGACAAAGTCGCTAAAACGGCAACAGTACCATTCAGTAAGTTTCGACCAGGGATGCTAGATATTTATCGATGGTGACAAATATTGATGTTTAGCTGATTCGATTACATCGATATATCAATGTTAAGTGAATAAAATATCGAAATGTCAATATATTCTTCAGGGCCAGTGTTGGACGCATTAGCTAAAGACTAAAGAACTATCAATTTAAAGTATTTTACACTAGATGATACTGATCAACGTAAGTGAAGTAATCCGCACAAATAATTATTTCTTTGCATTTCCTAAGGGAAAGACAGCTACAGAAAGGCTTTTTTGCAAAGCTTGCCAACTCTTAAACCAGCAATGGAACAAACTAAAAGGAAAACACATGACAGACATAATTTTTTACAGGTGTACCCAAATAATACTGGAAATATTATTTCTAGTATTTTATTTGCAATAACAATAAACACATTTAATAAATATAATAGTCAATTTTATTTGTTATCTCTTTCTGTTTCTCGATGTTTTCATTAATGTTTTGCCATCAATATTCAATGTATATCGATTACTTTTAAACGATGTTAACATCGATATTTGTGAAAGAGAACATCACTAGTTCTGACCACAGACTATTCATGGTACGTTCTATTTGTAGATTGTTTCACTGTCTACGGTTCGGAGTTTTTAGGGGGATTTCAGTCTGTCATGTAGTGCATTTTTTATTTTATTCATAATCTTGTGTTACTTGACTCTATATTGTGTAAAGTTGGTGGTGTTTTATATAATATGGTTAGTTTATTGAGCATAAGTGAAGTGAACGAAAAATAATACCACGGAGTATGAATTCTAATATGCCACAAAATTTCCCAGGAAAGTTGTAACAAGAGAGCCACCATCTTGTTATAACAATGAAATATCCGCACGACACTTTACAACATTCTTATTTATGACAATCAGAACATTTTCTAATGATTATTCGATGATTCAGAAGATAAAAAATGTCTGAAATATAGAAGATTTGTCGCTTATGCCTTACATTAACTTGGACATATAAGAAAACAGACTAAAGAACACATAAGAACTATCCGTATTGACAACTTCAGAATTGGCAAAAGAAACGGCTTGAAAATTAAGATATAGAAAATTTGGCGCGTTTGAACATAGAATAAAACTCACTACAGAATATACAAGAACCACGTATATTGACAACTTTAGAATTGGCGGTATGGATTAATTTATTCGCCTGTCCTATTGGACGAAATTCGTCCGACGAATATTATTACTACTACTGTCTACGGTTCTACCCTGCTGATAGATTTATTTATTTAGTACTAAACGACCCAGTGTACTTCGTATAACCTATCTTAACAAAATGAAAGCTCTCTCTTCGCTAAAATGGCTGAAAATTTTGATCGGTAATGTTAGACTTTGCCATTTTCATAGGTTGTTTGTTATACAACACAAAATGTCATAAAAAAATACATCAAATGTCTTAGAAAAGATAACGTGAGCCTAATAGTGTTTCGAAAAAAAAAAAAAATTATTAAGTAGCTATACATTGCCTGTTTCGCAAAATGTGGATCTAGCAGCAAGACAACCTAGTGCATGTCCCAGTTCTTGCAACTATCTATTACGCTCTGCTGAATGTAAAAAATAACCGCATATTGCTCCTTTTTTACAAACAAAACGTATTTATAGTGTTAAACTACAGAAAAATGAATTTAAGAAAAAAAATCTATCGAAAAAAAAATAGACACTGGATGACAAAATGAAGAACTTCCGATTCTAAATCTAATCCCCAAAGAGCTAAAATAAGTAGAAATGATTGAAGGAAGCCAGGAGCATGGTCGGTGTTCTGGTACACCCACACTTATCGAAGTCGCCAATGCCTACCGCCACATCACCGTCGCATCCTGCCGAGCCGAGTCCTATAAGCTCGCCTTGTTTGCCCTCGCCGTCAGATTGATAAAAATTTTCATAACTCTCGGAATCGATAAATTAAAGTTTACTTACAATAAAATCATCGTATTGACTTGAGGTTTATTTCGGTTGGATATATTTTATTTTATTTCACATAAATCAACACGCAGACTGAGTCACATTCAACATACTTATCTTACACCATTTTAATTTCGATCTGTTATTAAATGAAACTTCCTAACATTTCGTCTAAATACAACATTTTTATTTGAATATAAACTTAGTAATACAATCAATCAATTTAAAGCTTTCTGATAAACTATATTTTCCTTTTTTTAAGTTGTGTAAATATATAAAAATGATTGTTTTCCGTAGCGCGCACATGCGACGTTTAATTTCCATGTTCGAAACCGGGTAACTAATAGAATGGTACGTTTCTTTTTCACAGGAGCATTTCTTCTGCGGTAACGCTTAATTTAATTTCACCTTGCTCGCTTTTTTGTGTTTTGTATGCTCGAACTCGTTCCATGCCAAGCTTGTCTACTTAATGATTATTCAGTTTAGAATACAATTCTGGCATACCAACACGAATGTCGGCATTACCTGTCTACCGGTGGTCATCAGTGGGATTTACACGCGAGATTGCTGGTAGCATATTTCATTGACTGCGACGATCTATTTCAGCTCGTCTTTTCATTGATATTTTCAAAAAATAACGGTAAATAAATTTCTCACGCACTTACAAACTTATAATAGAAGTTTTTAATAAGGGTACAGTAGTGACAAAACGATATTTAACCGATAACGATTTTGTTTTTATATCTTTATTTCTAGATAGTACAAGATGATTTGTACCAATCACTACAGAGCTCACAAACACAAAAATACTTGTGTAGTTTAGCAAAAGCGAGAGAGAAGAGTACAAGAGATGTTACACATGTTAAATGTATAAAAGATGATAGAGGAAACGTTTTGACGGATGATGAAGAATATATCACAGATCAAAAATTGGGAACAAAACTAACGTAGTATAAAGTTTTTGATGAGTTTTTGGCGGTATTTCAGTCTGTCATGTAGGGGATTTTATATTTTATTAATAGTCTTATATTACTTGTCTCTATATTGTGTAAAGTTGGTGGTGTTTTATGTAATATGGTTAGTTTATTGTGCATAAGTGAAGTGAATGAAAAATAATACAACGGAGCATGCAGTTCTGAGATGCCACAATAACTCCATGGAAGGTTCTAACAAGGGAGCCACCATCTTGTTAGAATATTGATTGACACGACGCTTGATATTGTAATAACCGTACGACGCTTGTAATATTATTGATTACTCGACAATGGCAGTAATAATCTGAAAGATTGATTGCCAAAATGAAAGTTAAAAAAAACACGCAGCGGAAGCTTCCAAAATAGCCCCAATTTTGAGACATTCTTCATTAGTGCTCAGCTCCTATTGGTTTTAACGTGATAATATGTAGCCTATAGCCATTTTCGATAAATGAGCTATCTAACACTAAAAGAAACTTTCAAATCGAACCGGTAGTTCTTGAGATTAGCGCTTTCAACCAAACAAACAAACTCTTCAGCTTTATAAATTAGTATAGATATGATATATAAGATGTTATGTCCACGAGGTTAAAGTTACTCAAAAATGAAATAATAAATAAAGAAATCTCGTAAAATGTAACTAGATATGGTTGATGGCAAAAGAAAAATATCATTAGGAAGCCTTACTTGAGAAATGTTCTTATAGTACCACCATATGTGAGAAATCATAGAACACTGTATTTCTTGAGGTTTGATATTGTCAATACGCAGTAGGCTGGTGTAGTGTATATGGTCATACTTGCCTTGAGCAAAGAGGCCTATGTCCTTACAGTGAGTCTTTTACATGCTGATGTGATAATTATTTTTAGATTTAGCATTGGGTATCATTTATATATAAGGTATTTGTATCTTGGTAAGATTGTTTGTCTATAAAGTCGATTTACGGACGATAATTTTACGTGATAACAAAACATTGATGAAAAATTGCATAATTTTATGAATTGAATTATTTTTTGTATAATACAAAGGAGTTAATTCTTTTTTTTGATAAATCAACATTTACTTGCACTGGTTAATACAAATATTTAAATTATACAGATTAACTACAATTAACAATTTATTTACAACTTGTATACATGCGTGATATTTAAAATCTTTCAATCAGCGTTATTCACCGATCGCGCATGTCTATCGTTTGTCCCGCGCTCTTGCTTGCTTAGGCGGAACATGGCAATGAATCTTGCTTTTTCCTGCTTGCAGCCGGCGTTCACCGATTTATTTACAGAATTAAAATGTCACTGACGGTCCTAATTTAAGATCACGTTGACTCTGTACTAGTCTGTAGACTGTATCACAGACGCCAACGCAAACTCCACCGATTATTGAAAATATTTGGTAAATTGTTATGATTCATCCTGAGCTCCTACTATGTGTGATTGTTGAGCATGTGTGTGTATTTCTAGGTGTATTGAGCATAAATTTGTGTGTGTGTGAATATAAGAGTGCATATTTATATAATGTTTGAATGGCTGCGAAAGTAAAACAACAGAGCGTAAAATAGTGCTTATATATTAATAAGTATCGGTTATACTGAGTATTAGAAGATAACAAATCGATCATTATAAAAGGTTATCACGTCAAAAAGATTTTTTAAATAGGTTTAGTGAATAAATGATGAAGTTATGAAATAATAACCAAAATAAGAAGTACAACAAAGTTGGGAAACGCCTCTCTTATGAAATGGGTTAAAAATTTATTATATATCATACAGTAATTACAATGACTAGTATACCAAACGCACGTTTGACAGGTGACTCCCAAGGATGTATATAATTTAGCAGACAAGTTAGAAGAGGAACGCAAACGACTTGAAGCCGCTGCACCCAAAAAGCGACGTGCTTCTTCACTCTTACGTGCTACCCAGAATTAATATCCTGGTACATTTTCCTTATCCTGTTATTTCCCGTTCCTTTCTACTTTTCACATAAAATGTGGTACTTTCGCAAATACATATTGATGTTATGTATCAGAGACATTTGGACGGTGCATTTTAAGGAATCTTAAATATATGTATACTGGGCCGGCGGACGTTGTTCTACCCTGATATTAAAAGACCTTGATAGACTAGATATCTAAACATGCCTCAGGATTTACTTTATCTACTGGTGAAAACCGCATAAAAATCCGTTCAGTAATTTTTGACTTTGTCGTAAACAGACAGACAGACGCAGCAGAGGACTTTGTTATATATGTTGTGAAAATAGATATCTATATAGTTACAAGAGAATAAGTCTATAGATGGTACGGCCACGCTGAAACTATTACTGGCTTCAGCATGAATGAATCGGCTAGTCCGGGGTAGTACCATCCTCTCATAGAAAACCGACGTGAAGTAACAGTGCTTGCATTGTTGCGTTTCGTTCGGTCAGTGACAGCGCCGGAGACCCACCTCTCCTTTACCCTTCATCCCCTAACACAGGTTGGCAACGCACTGTCGACTCCCTTGGTGTTGCAAGTGTCTATGGACGGTGATCACTTATAATCAGGTGACCCACCTGTTTGTTTGCCTCTTATGATATACAAAAAACCCTATTTTGGTCGTATTTAGATCACTTTACGACTATTATTATAAGATTAATCAACTTTTTGAAATTATAATTTATTTTTTACAGGTGGAGGACGAAGTACCGGATACTGCTGAAGCTAGGAACTAACATGTCTATTTTTTATTCATTAATAATACTCTATGGAAATTCTTAATTATTCTGTTCCAGTACAATATGTAGTTGTGTGAAAATAAACAATATTAATATTTTTTTTTATTATTTATTACAATGCTATTTAAAACATAAACATATTGTCCACACATTATAACATAACACATTCACATTTTTTAACTTATCTTTTGTAACTCGTGTCACTTTATTCCTTAGTTTTTGTATTGACTAATTCTTTATTAATTAAAATTGGTTGTGCAGTTCACACGTAATAGAAGTGCGAACTTAAAAAATGATAAAATATTTATATAAACTATAAACAACAATAAACCTTGCTGGTTACGACGCCTTTCCTCAAGGCTTTCTAATACGCAAGTGCACACACACACATACATACGTACAAGACTCAGAACAGAACAAGTATTAAGCAATGGAATATAAAATAAGCAGACAACAAATATAATAAACACTGCATAACGTATTGTATCTCTTTCCCCCGCACGTTTAATCCTGTAGATGTATATGTTTGTCTCCTTTCTTTTACTGATTTTCAAACCACAATGTGGATAAAAAATGTCAATATCCTTTTTTGAAAATAATATTTGTTTCTTAAAAGGTATATTGCTTTATACAGTGTATTTTGAGATTTTGTTTATTTTATAATTTTGATTGATCATAGATTTTGTTGATTCTGGAAGCCTATCCAAGTTGCTTATCTACAGTCACTAACGCAAATAGAAAACGGAAAAATGTATGGAGATGACATGTAGATAAGCAACTTGGCTAAGCTGGTCTCGGCTTTAGCGTAAAATAGGGGCCACCTCTCCCAATTTTTCCCTCTCCTCTTCCCTTCCACTCCTACCAACATCAATGGAGTCGCAAGAGCATTGCCAGCCTGTGTTGGAGGGGGGAAGACCGAACGCAACAATGCAAGCATTGTTACTTCACGTCGGTTTTCTACGAGAGGGTGGTACTATCCCGGGCGAGCCGACCCGTTCATACCGAAGCCAGTATAGCTTCAGAGTGGCTCTACCACCTACTAATGATGTTTTAATATATTGTTTTGCTTTCGAGATACTGTTACAGAGTTAGCAAAATTTACTATTCTGATCCACTGCATTCGTCAACTACTACCCCTTCAGACATCAAAGCCAGTATAGTATCATCATCTAACTCATCAAAGTCATTCCCTTCTTTAAACACATTCTTTATTGAACTATTGTCTTTGAATTTGGGCTGTTCTGATTTCTTTCCTTCTTTTTTGATGTCTTCTGATGTTATCTTCTTATTAATAATTCTCTTTACAGTTCTCACATTCTTGCGCTGCTGTTTGGGGGGTTCAGAAATCTGATTCAATCTCTTTGAGTTTTCACCGTCCGGTTTTAACGCCTTCTGTTCGAGCTTAGGTTTATCCTCTTCTATGTGTTTCACTTTGGGAGATTCTTGTTTTTCTATTTTGGGATCTGCTTTTGTTTCTTTCTCCTTCTCCTGTGCTTTCGTCTCGACAGCGGGATTCTTGTTAATATTAGGTATAACGTCATCTGTAATATCTTTGTCATCGAAGTTGGTGATTACATTTTTGGGGCGTTTATCAAATTTGTAAGCTGGTCTCACCAATATATTTACTGTACCTGTAATTGCATATGAATTAGTAAAGAATTATAACTTAAATATTTCTAACAGTATAAGAGACCGTGGAATAACTGAGCAATAGTCAAGAGTGAATACTAATTCGACTATAAATAAAAATGCTTTACATGTATACGATATTGAGATCATATACACAAAAAACTCATTGTCAGCCATAGATAGCTATTAAATTAACGCTGTCCCTAAAACTTTACAGAAACCTCTTTCACAATAGTCTTTCAAATCTAAGGTTATTCCAGTAATATTATAAATTAAATCTACCGACTCATCTATGTAGTTATCATATTATATCCGTGTGAATTTATAAATTGCCTTATTTTAATTACTACTGAACGCGGTGGACGTTCTCATGCTCTGATTATACAAATATCATTGACAAATTATATACCAAAACCGCCCCCATTAATCACTTTATCCACTGGTGAATACCGCATGAAAATCCATTCAGTAGTTTTGAGTTTATCTCGAAAAGACAGACAGAAGCAGTGGGGAACTTTGTTTTATACTATGTAATGATAAATTATCTATTCTTGGTTAGTTGTTAGGGTCATCTTCCATCTTAAAATGAACATTAATAATGTTAATTTGCACCGGTAGAAAAAATGCATTGAAATTACAAATGGTACATAATTCTGAAGAATACACAAGTTTTAATAAGTACAAGTATTACGCTTCTTAACATGTTTTGTCAAAGTGCGTTACAATGTATAACCGATCAAGAAAACTACAAATTATTCTCATTATAACACCTAAGTAGTACGGGCACAAGATAATTTCCTCTCCCATTTTCTTCTGTCAGATGACATCTCAGTATATATATATATAGTACCTGGACGACGGAGCCTAGATCGGTTCTTTAAAAAACATATTAAAATAAACTGTTAGGTTTGCCGCACACAATAATTTAAAAAGATATCTCTTTGCTCTCACTCGGATTCGAACTGGGGTTAGACGGATTTTCAAAGCAGCCGAATTCCATTTGAGATATTTTTGTTTTGGCAGCGTCGGCGAAATTTACCTTTATATTCTATATATATTATTTCATTGTCTGAAAAATCTGTTAAAAGTAATTTCTATGAATGAAATCTAGCTAGATCGATTTATCGTCCACGAAACCACTTACATACTAAGTTTCACAGAAATAGCTGACGCCGTTTCCAATATCCTGAATATATAACAATATACAAGAATTGCTCGTTTAAAGGTATTAGATAGATATATGTATATACATACCACATTTTATTATTTTCTCAGAACAAAGTATATCGTAGTCTTCAATTGTTTTTACATAAGCACTGAAAACAGGCGGCCTGCTTTGGACGCGCTTTAGGCCTCTCAATTTGTATTTCCTCATTATTCTGATAACATCATCGCGTTTTGGCACAGCCGAGCATTCGAGCTAAATAAAATTGGTTAAATTAGAATTAGGATAAAGTATATTGAATAATACGATATTATACAATGGACCCTCTTTAAGACTAAATTGAAACTCTTCAAATTTAGAAAAAAAATGGTGTTCTCTAACCTTCAAACCCCGAAACCTCCAAAAATTTCAACCTTCTATAACTCAAAATAACCTGTAAGTCTCTCTCTACAAGAAATTTCTTTACGTATTTCCCCCTACATTAATTGAACCTCTGTATGGTGAATACTGCAATGTTTGTTATTACAACTCTTAATTTTTCTTCAAATCAAATTCTTTAGATTTCTTCAGATCAAAACAACATTTTTCTTTATCATTAGGAGGATGGTAAACCTGATTGTTGGCGTGGCGATGCAAAACACGAACATTGTACTATTAACGAAATATTCAAAAACAATCGCAACTTTATCTTTATAAACATAAGATTCAAACTGTTTTGTCACTCGTTATACTAGTGTAACGCGGCACCCGCCGACGACCTAGTGCCCTTTGATAAATACCGCCAAAAACACCGCGCCTGGGCCTAGTTGAATTTTTGTATTTAATAGTGGTGATTATTTATCTAACAAAATAAATAAAGAGCCATTATTTTATGGAAGAAATTTGTAGTGCTTTATCTTTTCATTACGCCATAACTCATTCCTGTCGTACTCTGTTCTTTTATGCATACAACTTATTCAAAACAGTGTCGATGTTTCACATCTGCCAGGCATCCCGTAACACCTCAATTTTTTTAAAACTTTATGGCTTTTAAATTCAACCCCAATCTCATCTCATGGCAAATGGTAAACTCACTAACCATAGAGGGGGCTGATCCTCAAGTGCAGCTTGGCGACATATCGACAAATTGAGGGTGGTAGTCTAGCTAGGCGGACTGAGAAAAAGCACTAGCACCATACTATGGTCTTAAAACGACGTTTGTCTTAACCGGAAGAACCCAATCAGTTACAAGGACGCGGTGGCTGAACGAAGCCATTGTAATATATCTTACTGACTTTTGCTCGTGGCTTCATTCAGATTAATATGGATTTCAACTATCTCTCGATTACATATTTCTTTTCTAGATTTAAAGGTAATTAAGAATACGGGTGTATTCTATGTCCTGTACATCCTGGTAACTGACAACGGCAACGACAACGCAATATTTTATGAATATTGATTGAGTAATTGGAGCGTGAAAACGGTAAAAAAAAACAATTCATACTTATATATTAGTTGGGCTAATAATTAAGTGTACGCTTAACAATTTTTGTAGTATCCGTTTCTGAAAACAACTACTTAAAAATCGGTCACTTCATACGCTTTATGTATTGTAAGTACACATAATAAAATAGATTTCATCTATGACACTACCTAACTGTGATAGATAATGTTGTTCTTAGTAAGTAAAAAAAAATCCAATCAGTAGTTCCAGAGATATCTCCTACATCCAAACTCACAAAATCTTTATAGTATTAGATGATATAGATATAAACATATCTTTTACCTTGAAGCATAATAAATTGAAGACATTTAATAGCCGCTTAGTCACGTTCAGTCCTAGTATCTGTTTAAAATAGTCCATGTTAATTTTATAAGTGGCAATTTACTTATAAAAATTAGTTGTATATCGTTAGCACTTTTACGATTCTTGCAAAACAGTTACAAGAGATTCTTTTTTTTCTCGAACTGACTACGCTATTGACCTTGCAAGGCCTTCACAGCTTCACCGGACTACTAAGGCGAGCGCTTAAGGCACTCAGCTGATTTTATTTGGGCAACTAGCTCAAGGATGCATGGCCCACCTCGGCTTGGCTGTTGCCTGTTACATGCGATTCGCGACCTATCTTAGTTAACCTAGCTAACTAACTATTCATATATATATGAGTTCTTGAACCAAACATGTGTACCAAGCATACGTATCTCAATAACTCTTACATATATTCCTTATCAGAAAATTTTTAAAGTTTTTTCAGTTCGATAAGGGAAAAAAAATGAAACCTTTCCACTTTTATGTGTAAGCGTGCACGTCTGTGGGGGTGATAGTGTAGTGTTGTAGCAGTGATGTAAATCTTTGTGTCATTCTATCGCGCAAACAACGCACTCGGGTCTCCCCGCCGAGGAATCAGACCTAGGCTTGAGCCGCTGCCGAAGGGCACCTAATCTGGTGTTACAAGAGAATATAATATATAATATAAAAATATAAATATGGATGATTTACTTGAATTATCTTACGACTTTAAAGAGTTTAATTGTTGATTCGAGGAGTGACGTCATAGATCAATAATAATAAAAAAACATAATACCAAGTGGTTTATAATGGCAAAGTTTAGATTTAAAGTTTTTTTTATTATATTTTATACGTTTAGATTCTGGCTTCAATGTTATCAGAGGTTAAATGGTGTGATATGAGATGATGATATGGTAAAATCTTATAGATTACTGGCACGAGATCTACAATTCGAGGGTGGTAATTAACTTAGACGAGCGTTTAAAAATAAACCTTTCAGCACAATTGTTTTCCTTTACCAAAAACCTTTTCCCGTTTCAGTATACTACGTACGTTGATATATCACGAGATGGCGGATGAAATCATCGCGAGGAACTCTGAACGACTTGTGTAATTAGTATCATTCGTGAGTGAATAAAATACAGAGTTGTAATATCTCGTTTTGTCACGATATAATTTGATTGAGAAAATTCTCACAGTAATAGCGAATGACGAAACTTCCGACTGAGTAATTAGATGAAGCGATTTATGGCAGCAAATATACTTGAAAAGCTTACACGTTGGTTAATGTTATTGACAGCGATCGCTTCACACTTAAAACATGGTTAGTGAATATTAATTATGTGCAATATTGTGTAGTTTAAAATTTCGCCTGACTCAATTAATACCATTCTGAATACGATATGATTTCTACAACATATTTATTATAAACTACATACTACTACATTTATATTGTTTTATAGTGTTACTATGTTCTTATTATTATAATGTTTATGCTTTTAACGTTTAATTTCTTTTATCTATGTCAGTGTTTCCCAACGTGGGGCCTACGCAAATAATTATTAGGTATCATTTTGTTTTACCTTACCGAAATATCAACTGGGTAATTGAGTTGTCAAGTCAAGTAAGTTTTTCATTATATATTTTGAGATTTTATTTATGATGTTTTGATAACAATGTCATAGTGATTTTGTGATATTCATAGTGATGAAAAAAGGTTAAAAATGATGTATGGGGGGAAGGTTCATAAAAATTTAAGAAATATTATGGCCTAAAAAGTTTGGGAAACACTGATCTATGTTATACATATCTCTGTAACTTTATTTTTTTCACTTAAATTGTCTGTGTATTAGCAATAATAAACATATTTCTTTCCTATTTTTTTCCTTTCCATTAGATTTAATAAATTTATATTATTCCCTTTGCAAGCCAAAAAAAGAGAGAATCATTAAGTTAACATAAAAATTGCTCACATTTCTTAGTGAATCCCCCGCACTATACCGGAGCTTTTCAACTACGAGCTTGTCAGCTTCATTCGTCGGGTTATCCGGCAGTTGTTGCCAGACCTGAATAAAAAAATTTTGTCTGTGTAACCTTTACACGCATTTACATCTCTTTTTTTACTTGAAACGCGCCTAATAATTTCTACTTTAAAAGAGGGTACATATACATATGATACAACGTCGACGGAAAAGTCCTTTTAATAAATCATATAAACAATATTAATTCCAACACTGAATCTGGACAAAAACCTATATAATAAAACATTGAATATACCGGAAGAATGGCAGAACAGTTACAATATTCAAGGATACTACACGTCATGGTCACGTTTAACATAATAAAATAATAATATCAAAACAAATATCAATAAACAACAAAGAGAACTTTAAAGTTTGCTCTAAGACTCTCCAAAGTATGGACACAAACCTTAACCCAGGTTAATGACCGGTATAACCAAACGTGCCTTCTAATAACCCTAATAACTTAATATAGGAGTTAATAACCTTCGATAATAATACCAATAGCCCCTTTTTCCCGAAAAATTATCTTTGATGATTGGTCGTTAACCCCAAGTTCTTTCACGCTTCCCTGAACACGGCACGTGGTCACAGATACGTTCTGCCACGTGCTTCGAAACAGAGGCGCGTATGGGAATGAAATTTTTTTTTGCATTTCTCTAGATAATTAGGTCAAATATTAATCAACAAATTTTTTTTATTGATTTAGGATGACAATCAAGTACACAGTTTGCTGTGAAAATATCTCCAGTGATTAAACATTCACCTGGTTTATCTAAGCGCATAGTTTCAGAACGGAAGTGGAAGATCCAATTACGATTTTTTTTCTTATGTTTGTAATTACAAGGGCAAAGTTTTTATGAAAATAATATTTGCAAAAATCGTACGGAGAAGTGAAATATTTGGGTTACAAAATCTCAAACTTCATATTTAAGCAGACTAAATTGGTCCAAATGTATATACATTATACTTAGAGGAAATATGAAATGAACTATTAAAACAAAAAAAAATCAAAATCAAAAATACTTTATTCAGTTTGGGCCCTAATAAAGCACTTATGAACGTCAAAAACTACCACCGGTCGGAAACAACCCAGCCATCGAGAAGAACCGGCAAGAAACTCGATCTGGTTTATCTTTTTAACAAATATATATAATATTTAGACTATAATACATACATGACAGAAACGTTTTGTAATGGATGCACAGAGATGAGTCAATTCCAAACATCACTATCGTTCACATACTGATCCACTCTATAATAGCCTTTTGAGATCAAAACCTGCTTGACATGGCGCTTAAATTCACAATCCGGCAAATCGGTAATAATATCCTTTGGAACTTTATTATAGAACCGTACACTATTTCCCAAAAAACTATTACTCGTTTTACTAATTCTAAAACATGGGATAACCAGTTTGTCACGATTCCTAGTATTTAGATTATGCCGGCCTTTTACGAGATTCAGCTTATTAATCCTGAATGTCTCAAATCTGTAACTCGGTTGTCGAAAAGAATAAGTCTGTTGAAAATAAACGAGATTTTCTTCGAGTTATTAAACTGACTTAATTAACAATTCAGTTGATTTTGGAAACTCATATTTGCATTTTAAAACAAAATTAAGAACTATATCGTTTTATCCTTGCAAACAAACTAACTGTGATACATAAAAGAGTTTTTTTTATATATTTTCTATACTACCCTATATTATATTTTCAAATATGTACAAGATGTTACTTTATGTTCGACAAAAAAATTACATTATATTTTTACCAAGAACGATTTATGTGTAAATTACACGAGCTTTAGGTAAAAGAAAACATTGTATTGCAACCGTAGTATGGTGTTAGGGGTTTTTTCTAAGTACATCTGGTTAGCTATCACCCTCAACTTGATGAACGGATGGTATGGATGAACGTGCCGCCAGTAAGGCACGTATACTGTACTATGTGTGAGGACGTAAGGTAGTCTGGTGAAGCTGTAAAGGCCAAAAAAATTAAGGCCAATAGCGTAACAGTTCGAGAAAAAAAAAGTGAGGACGTAATTGTAAACATAAACCCGGGCAAATAATTTTTTGTTACCAGCTCGATCCATACGATTGTAAATGCTCTGAATATACAATCCACTGAAGTTGAAGTTGTGAAAGTTAATCGCCGTTTTATTGAAAAATCCTGTGTTCAATTAACTCTAACAGATATCGTTTTTTGTTCTTTGTTCCACCAGATTAGGCCCCCTCAGCAGCGGCTCAAGCCTAGGTCCGTTCCCTCGGCGTGGAACCCTTGAGTGCGCGCTCGCGCGATACAGTGACACAAAATCTTACATCACTGCAACAACAGTACACATATCACCTCCACGCACGTGCACGCATACACGCTTACACATGAAAGTGGAAGGGTTTTGTTTCTTTCCCTTATCGAACTGAAGTAATTTAGAAAATTATCCGATACGAAATATATATAAGAGTTGTTGAGGTATGTATGCTTAGTACACATATGCTCCAACAACTCATATATGTATGAATAGTTAGCTTAGGTCAGCTCAGATAGATCGCGAATTGCCCGTATCAGGCAACCAAGTCGAGGTGTGCCGTGCACCCTTGAGCTAGTTGCCCAAATAAAATCGGCTTAGTACCGCAAGCACTCGCCTTAGTAGTTCGGTGAAGCTGTTAAGACCTTGCTGGGTCAATAGCGTAGTCAGGTCGAAAAAAAAAGGTTCTTTGTTCCTATTTTCTTTCTTTAATATGTGCATAATACAGATAATATTGCCAAGCAAAGAAAAAGTATATCTTATGACTGAATGTCGACTATTAAAGAATCGCTATCATATATAATTCCCAAATGAACAGTATATGAAGATTTAATAATATGAGTAATAGATTACGAAGCGAAAACAATTACTAGATATAAATATGTTTTCAACCGCAGGCTTAGTTAAAGATCTTATACCTAAAATTTGTGAGTTTGAATGTAGGAGCTAATATCTGGATTTTTTGAAACAATGATGGCTTAGTTGTTAGCTTTTTCGGATACAGCGTCTATAAACATAGGTACGAATTCTTGTAATTTAGTCCAAACTTTCAGTGAAGGAAATCATAGTGATGAAGCCATAGCATGGTGGTAGGACTTTTAAGTCCACCGTCCACTAGCTACCACTCTCAAATTGATGATCTATAATCAAGCACTTGCTAGTGTTCTGAAAGTTACACTTGAGAGCCAACCCACTCTAGGTTTTAGGTGACATTATGTCCAAGCCTATAAAAAGCACTAGACACACTTGTTTTAATTAATTCCATACTCGTATACCTTTTGGTCTCGAGTAAAACTCTTATATAACATATGATAATTTATAAATGATATCAAACGATTGGTTAGTCGCTCGCAACAGTCAAAGCTATGACAGTTCATGGTCACATTTAGTATATAAAATAATAATATCAAAACAAATACTAATAGACAACAAAGAGAATCTTAATTAAAGTTCGCTCTAAGACTTTAAAAGTATATACATAAACCTAGGTGCAATACCCGGTGCCGAAAGCTGCAAAGGGCGACCCGGAGTTAATAAGCTTCGATAATAATACGGACAATAAACCCTTTTTCTATTCATACTTCGAATAATTATCCATTTTTAATTGATCGTTATTCCCACGTTTTTCCACGTTTACTGAACACGACCCGACAGTCAATGACACCGTCTTACCGCGTACTTTAACAAAGCCACATAATAGATAATAAGATATAATTTTTATGTTTCTGGAGATAATTAGGTCAAATAATAAGCAGTTCATTCAATTGATTTAGAACGCGTATCAAGTACTGAGTATCCTGTAAAAATATTGCTAGCGAGTAAACAATCACGTGGTATATAACGTTCCGACAATAATAGCGGAGCTTACTTTTTAAATCACCATAGACAAGGCGAAAGCGACCTTAACAAATAATACAAATGAAATTATGGTCAAACGGTAAAACCCATAAAGTATATAAAAAATGGAACTACTGATCCGATTCTGAAAATTCATTCACTAATAAGAAGCCAAACTTTTCCCTTACTGTTCTTTTTTTGTTTTACACAGTTTTACATCGTAATTAAAGCGTACGAAGTCGCGAACGTGTGCTAGTTAATAAAAATAATACCTTGATCATGATATCCTGCAGCTCGGACTCTACCATTTGCGTCGTCTTAGCGTCTAATTTCACAGAATCGCTGACCGCTTTCTTCATTAACGGTTTGGGTTCTGTCTTCTCGTTCTGCATTTTTTCTTGCACACTTGTCTGTACGCCTGGTATAAAAGAAACACTTTTTGTTTATTAACAATACTTCGAAGGTTTTAAAATAACTTATGTGTAAAGTGAACGTAGGTGAAATTATTTTTGACACATTATTTTAAAATATAAAAATGCAGTGTCATGATGGTTATCCACAGTTAACTCCAAAACTACTGCATTCTCTTATTTACTCTTATTCCAACTTGAGAGATAATTTATATTTCAATTAATGTCCTCAATATTTTTCAATTACAAATTGAATGATTGTCGATATTGATTATTGTTATTAATTGTAAGTTTCATCAGTTTCGAATAGATGGCGCTTTAACTAGTCTGTTGCCAGAAAATTATAGGAGCGACTATTATAGATAACTAATAGATGGCGCCACGTTTTATTTTGAAAATTGTTTATCATAATTTTAATTCGGCACGTAATAACTGAGCCACAGTAACATGTGACCCCGTAAGTTAATATAAATTTTAAAACCATCACTCGCACACGCATTCGTTTATCGGCAGTGTACGGATACCGTCTTGGCACGACAATCTATGTTCCCTGAAAACCTATATTTGATATCTGTGGTATGCAAATACCTACAATGTCTGCAGTGAAGACTTATACCTACAACATTCATCATGACTGTTGAGTCCCTAAATTTGGCATTTATTTTGTTGGGTATCTACTATCAGTCAATTTACAAATTACAGTCCACTACTACATAGACTAGATACTCCGGCCTGTGTGGGTGTAGTGTTTGCTATCCAAAAATCTAAAATAAATATCATAACATCGCTTCTCGTATCTGATCCTTCGATCTTCCTACTAGTCTAAAACATTTGTATACTCTGTAGCAATAATAATTTTGAAAATTAAAAAATTATTATTTACGCTCATAATTTCGACCACTGGCCTATGTACAACAGATATATTAACACTCGGAGGTATAACTATATACATTCTTATACAGTCCATTAATCAATCAAACACATGATGGGCTGCAAAGTTCAGTACAAAAACATCAGTATTACATATTGTTCATAGATCGCTATACGACGCGTCGCTAGCCTGGCACCAATGCAATATGTCTCGAGCATGTCAACGGTGACGCGTACCCATAGGTTTTTCGTCTACCGAATAAAATTTACTTACAAAATCGCTCAACGAACGAAGATTTCACAAAAAAAGCACACAATTCACAACGACAATATGACAGATTTATTACCTTTCTTAATTATTTTCGGAGCCGCGTCACTTTTCTTTAGGATCTTACGTTTCTCCAGATTTCTCTCTGTGTGTAGTATTTTCGATCCACGCATTTGTCTCATCTTCTCTGCATTTATCGGACGTTTAATACTTCCTGTAACAAAGAAAAACTTATGCTGGCTTTAAGTAGTTTGTATATCACGATAGTTATGTATACTTTTAAACGATAAACACGTAGCAGTATTCACAACGAATGCAAGCACTACAAAGTATGACTCATTGTCACGTTCCGCTTGAGCCGAGCGTGCAAACGAGAGCGCGGAACAAGCAATAGAGAGGCGGGATCGGTCTAAATGTTAGTATTGTGACGCATTTATATATATACTAGGTGACTGTTTAGACAGTTGCAATATTTCTGAATGACACTCTGCACTCGATTCTCGTTCTAAGTCAATAAAAAAAGTGCTTAATAGTTAACCTAGTTGTCTAGAAAAAAACAAAAATTATACACAATCCTCTACGCATCTATATTAAAGAACAGTGCCAATGACCGTCGAGTGATTTCACTTTCATTTGAAAGGGAACGAGGGAACTTCAGGAACTTGAAGGGAAGAGAAGAAGGGTTTGTTGCCCGCATTACTATTGAAAATTATTAACTCCGGGATTGCACTTAAGTTTATTACTACATTTGTAGTTATACTTTTGAAAGTCTTAGAACAAAGTTTAACTTAGGTTTACTTGGTTGTTTATCCGTATTTGTTTTAATATTATTATTTTATATGTTAAATGTGGCCATTAAGTGTCATATCCTAGAATACTGCGCATGTCTAACCTTTCACCTGGTATAGAATAATTGAATTTAATTCATAGAAGTGTGCAATATTTCATCAATGTTTTGTTATAATGTTATCACGTAAAATTATCGTCCGTAAATCGACTTTATAGACAACCATTTTTTTAATTGACATACTATTGGCCTGATAGCTTTAACAGCTTCACAGAACTAATGGATCAAGAGCTTATCACATTCAACCGCTTGTCATTAAGCTCAAGGGTGCCAAAGCGACAGAACCTCGGCTAGGGCTGTTGCCTTGAATGCAACAATACCAATCTTATTAAGCTAAACTAGCCAAGTTAATCATACATATAAGAATTAATAAGGCACTAATGTGTAACAACGTATGGAAACTAAACTAACCAACTTCGAAAATAAGAGTAGGTCTGAAACTGTATATAGATACCGAACTTTATGTAAGAATTCTTGACATATATCATAAATAAAGACATAAATGTCTTAATAGCATTTTAGTAACCTTAAACAGATAATTTTACTAATTTTTATTTGTAAGTTGTAGGTTATAATAACGACATTTACAAAGTTTTCTGAAATTAAAAAGAGTTGTCACGTGAAGCATTAATAGTCAAATTATGATTTCAGACTCGAAGTGGATACTAAGGAAATAAGAATCCAACAAAATAACAACAATACGTTCTATTGAGACACGGCAAAGTGCCTGAATTGTTGTCGACGATAGTGTAATCCAAAAAGCGATCCTGAAATTTAAAGTCCATCAGTAGTTAGCAATTTATACCGGACTGCATGCCTATCTGCATCTAGACATACGGTGGTTGATTCCGTAACGTGACAACCTTAGCCACTGTGGCTATTTAGTTGTGTACCAACAGCTCGCCACCCAACATAAACAAAAACAGCCATGACAGCGACAAATGAACAAGTAAGACACCAAATAAAATATATGATCAATGCCATAAACATATTTAAAATTATATCAAATCGAAATAATCTATATTCAATTTAGGTTTGAAAAGGCACTAACGTCAAAACTATCACCGGTTCAGAATACAACCCGGTCATCAAGAAGAACACAATAGATATAGGTTACATTCGTTTTTGGTGGATGCACAAAAAGAGGTCTCTCTTCTAGACATCGCCATTGTTCACATATTGATCCACCCTGTAATAAATAGCCTTCATGAATTAAGACTCGCTTGACATAACACTTGAACTTATTATCTGGCAAGTCGGTAATGTGTTTTGGGACTTTGTTATAAAATCTAATTCCATTACCTAAAAAACTATTACTGGTCTTAGTCAGCCTAAAACATGGAGTGACATATCATCTCATTAATCTCCAATGTAGTCTTTTATAAGCTCATTACTCCATAAGTATTACAGCTCACGTGAGTCCACAATACAAAGGCTAAGATAAATCATCGCTTATACTGTCTCCTAAAAAGCTCAAAAACTGTATCGTATTACAATTAAGTTTTTGTTCCAGAAATAAGAGAATTCCATATATTTGGAGAAAACACCACAAGACACACACATTCGCGACTTCGGAAAATCAGCCATTTTGTTAGTAAGCACTTTTTGTAAACTTTTATGTATATATGTTAGTTGTTTTGAAAGACTGAACAGTAGTATAGTAGTGTCGGTATGCTTCCTGCAATTGATTTTTTTATATTACGGACTATTGATAAATCAAATCGAAACTTCATTTAACGTAGACCTTGAGAAAACGCTTAGGAACATCAAAACTAACACCGGGTCGGAAAATGTCCCAGTCGTTGGGACGAACTGGCAAAAAATTCTATCTGGTTTAACATTCCATCATACATAATTACATTCCATTTTGGCGGATGTACAGAGAAGGCATCATATCCAAACATCACCAGCGTTTACATATTGATCCACCCTATAACAGCCTTTAGATGCTACAATCCGCTGGACATAGTGCTTCGACTCACTATCCGGTAACTCCTTAGAAAAATGTGTCAAAAAATCACCCACAACTAACTTAGACACAGGAGCCTCCAGCAGTATGGTGTCCGCAACATAGACCAATATTGTTATATGGCTAAACCAACCTCTTTTTGCCTCCCACTAAAATTTGCCGCAATAGGCTATTTCTATCTAGCTTTTTTATGCAATGAACACAGAGCCTAATTACAGGAACAAGATAAAGATAAAAAAACAATGACATAGATAACAATTGTGATGAAAATGTTGTTTGTTTAAAACGATATATATAAGATATCTAACGTAATATAATAGTATCACAATAAATTACAATAAACTCATACGGAGCCTATGGGCACTAATTGGAAAGAAAAATTAAATAAATATCTGATCTAAAATATCACTTATTTCTATGTTATTTATTTCTTGCCAGTTCAAGATATAACATATCGTATATTTTTTAATTCTATTTCACGAATGTGCAAAAATATAATAGGTTTTTACTTATGAATATTGCCGTTCTGCGGTACTGGCCAATTCAAATCAAAATAATTTTTGTTTGGCTAAGAATTCTAATTTCAAATTAATTTTATTTTAAAAACATGGAATTCTTTTTCCAAAAGTAGTCATTTGTTTATTGATTAGTGTCATATTTTCATCGCATTTCAATCTTTTTTGTAATCATGGATACGTTAAAAATTCGAGTAATTATGGAATATGAGTACCGTCGTGTCAGCAACGCGGCACAAGCGGCACGCAGCATCTACAACGTTTACGGAGCTAACACTCCAAACCAACGCACCACCTGTTATTGGTTTGCTCGCTTCCGTTCTGGGAATATCGACCTGAAAAATGAACCTCGCGGTCGTCCAAAGACTTTGGTCGACAATGACGAATTAAAGACGATTGTGGAAGCTGATGACACACAATCTACGACTGACTTAGCAGCAGCCTTCGACGTTAGCATCAAAACAATATTGATCCATTTGCGTCAAATTGGCAAGGTAAAAAAGCTTAACAAATAGGTGTCCCACGAACTCAATGATCGCCAGCGCGAAGTACGCGTCGAGACATGCCTTGCACTGCTCAACAGACACCCAAATGAAGGAATTTTGAACCGCATTGTTACCTGCGATGAAAAATGGATTCTGTTTAATAACCGCAAGCGCTTAGCAAGTTGTTTGGTTCCTGGTTCAGCACCTAAACAATGTCCTAAACGAAAACTTACCCCTAGAAAAGTAATGGTCACTGTTTGATGGTCTAGCGCCGGTGTGATTCATCTTACCAAACGGGGTGAGCATTACTGCAGATGTGTACTGTGAAGAACTGAATACAATGATGGAGAAGCTGGCACATCTCCAACCAGCATTGGTCAATCACTCGTCTCCGCTGCTCCTGCACCACGATGCGCGACCTCATATTGCACAGCAGACGGTCTCCAAGTTGCAAGAATTGGGGTTGGAAGTTCTGCGTCATCCGCCCTACTCACCAGACCTTGCGCCTACAGACTACTACTTTTTCCAGAATTTGGATAACTCCTTGGCGGGAAAAAAAAATCAATACCCGAGAGGCAGTACAAAATGACTTTGAAGAGTTTGTTGCCTCCCGTCCAGCTGATTTATTTAAGAAGGCCATCAATAAACTGCCACTGCGTTGGCAAAGATGCATTGATTGCATGGGTGATTACTTAGATTAATACAAATAAAAAGTACATGACAAAAAAATCGTTTAAATTTTTTCTTACAAAACGGCAATTTCATAGGTAAAGAGCTAATATTTATAAACACCACTCCATTCTCTTACTCACACCTATGTAATCTGCTACACTGCGCTTGTCTTCTCTTGTTCTCTTCGCTTCGCTTACTGGTTCTGTTTTAACGGACAGGTGAATTCCGCTCTCCATCCTGCTTGTTCCCCAACTCCGCTACATTTTCATTAACAAGCAGCCGTATGAGGAGTCCATCTAGGTCAAACTCTTTGAGGATCGACAGAAACTCAGAACATTAAAACATGACATTTTGAAGAGAATAAAATAATATTTACTATTTGCAACAGATTCATCGAATTAATTAGCTGATGGATATATTTCAACGGAAGTTTTCTGTAAACAAACAGCCCTAAATGTCTAGAAACTTCGACATACTTACGTAACACTTGTGTAGGTTGAAAAAGTACATACTTCATCACATGACATTATGTCGAATTCTCAATTTTTTCCAATAGTACCTGCAACGAACATTTCGATAATCATGGCATTCATAACTTAAGGCCAATTAATATGTGTTATACTTCAAAAGAATTCATTACCACAATATGATATACGCAAATAAAAAATATACTTACCTCCGTAAAGACTACATCCGATACTGATAATAATGAACAGGCACTTGCTTGTAACATATTACATGAAAAATTAATTTCTCTCTCTGACATTTTTTATACTATGTCGGTAACAAACAAGCATGCGGGTCGCCTGGTGTAAAGCGGTCACCGCAGCCTTTGGACGCTTGTAACATCAGAAGTGTCACATGAGCGTTGCCGACGTCTAAATAACCTATTTATTTTCCCCTTGAAATACTCCATACTGTAGTCCCCAGGAAAAACTTCAGCAGGAAGCTGATTCCACAGTCGGGCCGTTCGTGGAAGGAAACCTCTCTGGAACCGGACCGTCCGAGACCATTTCGGTTCCAATGTATGAGGATGAATTCCCTGCCGATTACGAGCGGTGCGATGGTAGAAAGTGACATGTGCCAATAATTACAATGATAAATTTTGCCATTAGAATCAACGAAGCAATATATTCTAATATCTGCAACGCACAAAGCGACTGAAGTGCGAAGCAAAAGTAAAGTCGATAAGTAAATGGACTTAATACATTCAGATGACTTTATTATTCACCATTTTTTTTACATAAGGGGCACAGCTATTACTAAAATAAAATATACTATAGAGAAATAGTAACACATAGATGATGAAAAGTCTAATTGGCTAACGTGCAAAGACGTCAAATTAGCGTATATGCACGTTAGTTTATTAGGCTCTCTAATATCAAAGACGGTGTTATTACAAAAAAGGTTAAATACGTATTGAAAACTTGCTTTAAAAAGGTTACGTTTTAAATGAACCGCGATCGCTGAATGTTCGCCATCTTGCTCTTTTGTCTCGCTTTGTTTAGGTTAAGTTAGACTTCCGAAAAAAGGATAACACGAACTTGCCTCGGGTGTGCGCGATGCATTTAGTACGAAACCTTTTTATAGCAAGTATTTAGTACGTATTTAACTTATTTCTAATAATACCGATGGTCTCTAAGAACTAAATATTTGAGTTATTCTTAACATAGTCAGAAACTTTCGAATTTCGAATGAATATATTCTAATAAATACAATGAGTCTAAAACTAATTTCCAATACAGATACCTACTTAATTCTAACGAGACGGGCTTCGTCCTGTACTTATTGCCCTTTACATAAATTTCATAAATGTTTCAAATTTCAAACATAAACTCTGCATTGTAATAAGACAGGGTTTATCCTGTACTTATCGCCCTTTAGACATAAGATTCAAATTTAAAACATAAATTCTTAATTGTAATGAGACATGATTAATTTTGTACTCATTGCCCTTTGGATAAATGTTTCAAATTTCAAACATAAATTCTTAATTTTAATGAGACAGGATTTATCTTGCACTTATTGCCCTTTCGATAAACGTTTCAAATTTCAAACATAAATTGTTAATTGTAATCAGCCAGGATTCGTCCTGTACTTATTTCCTTTGTACAATTTTAATAAAGCCAATTATTAACTTATGCAAATTACATCGTCATCGTCACTCTCAGAATCCAAATCCATATTAGCTACGTCATAATTATCAGACGATTGCCTTTTCATCTCTTTTATAGTCTCTAACAGTTTCTCTTCGGACAGTTGGCTTTCAATACAAACCGTCAAAACCTTATTTGATGCATTCATGTAGTCTAATTCATAGTCCATTTCGATTACCGTTTCCACCGATTGTAAGTCCACGTCTACATATAACTGAACACTTTTCTTATCAGCACACAATCTTAATTTAATCAGTCTCCATAGTTCAAAATTGATTCCTTTGACGCCTTGGTTCGACTGTTTCAGGTTATCTAGAATTGATAGAGCTGTAATATTCTGTTCATTCGGAACTGTTACCGTCATTCTGATATACTTAATGGTGTCTTCTTCACCCGATATCACAATAATACTTCGATGATTCAACTTTCCTAAGAAGCGATTCATGAGCCATCTTTTCGTTTCGGTATTCTCCGGTACAACACCAAAATAATGGGGTGAAATGAAACCGTATTTAACGAAATCCGTCCTACTGATACCTTCGGCGCTGTGATATTTATATATATGGTAAATTAGAGTCTCTTTAATTTGTCGCGCTTGCTCGAGACTCATATCCCTCTGTCCGCTCAATGCTAGTTTCAAAACAGACGGACCGTTTTGTATCGCCGGCATAGTATAATTCTGGGCCACGTTATCTAAAGCGGACTCATTGATAGTTGATTTCTCTTTTAGCCCCGTGTCAAAAGCATCCTTATCGACAGCCACTGCTTTTAAAAAAACGTTCACCTTTTGGAGTTCGTAACTCAATTGCATGTTGTGTTTCTCCAAAGCTCGTGCCGATGACGGGGGCATATCGACGTATAGCCGTGTCCCAATGAGCGTGATGATCTTCTTCACCATTTTCCACTTACCTATGTTGACACCTTCGAGTTTTTTGTTCTGTAATTTAAGTTTCTCCAATGGTTCGCGATTCGAATATTTCGAATGACCGGGTAGCCAGATAGCGGCTCGCTCGTACCACAGTTCCTCTTTCGTGTACACCAGAACGTTGAAGAATACAAATCCGCTGAAATCTAAACGCATAAGCCATTCCTTTGACGATTGGTCTCTAGTGCTAACAACGTAACGGCGCATACTCTGCAATCCTCTGAACGTGAAGTCTGGTGCCCAGCCATGCAAATGCTCTGTTACCTTTACGATTTGAGAAACGATGAAATTTTTCAAAAGCTCTCCTTGGAACGCTGTAATAGAATCGAAATTATCTTGACACAAGAACAGCTCGTAAACGCCCTCTGTTGGTTGTATAAACGAAAAATTATCTGCTTGAAGAGTTGCGTTGTTATCGAACTGAGACGAGGCTATCGTCCATTGCACAGATGTGGCCAATGTTGGTAACACCAGCTGTGGAGGAGGTAACTGCTGAATACCTACTTGCCCTGTACCACTATAGGGCATGTGCAACTGCGTAGGCATCAGTTGCATTGTCGAGACTTGTTCTTTTGGAGGATCGACATTCGGTTTCCAATCTGGAACTGTTTGAATATGTTCATATAGTAGGAGCATATTTCACGTATTAAATTAAAGTAACAAAAACCTACACTTACTATAGATACCGCCTTGACTTTTTTGCGAATCTGTGGCCTCTGTAAAGGAATATACGCTTAATAATATGACGTCGAAATATGTAGTTGCAGTGTAAGAATAATCAATAAGACTTACGAGCGGTAAACAAAAACATATATCTTTTAATTGTGAAACAATTTTGAGCAAATTTCGTGTACCTAAGGGAAATAATTATAACAAAATGTTAGAAATAATAGAAATGTGAGCTTATTTATTTTAACAGCTTGAAAATAATTACTAAATAAAAGGTCGGCGGGGCCGCGGATAATAACTAGTGTTTAAGTTACCTTCTTTTGTGTTGTCTTCGGCGAAACGTTTTGCTTTCTTGTATGGCACATCCGATGATTCTATAAGCGTGGACAAAATAGCTTTAATTAGTCTTTTTTTTTATTGCTGCAAAGTGACTGTGCTATGCGTGGTGGTAAGCATAGTACAATCCAAAAACATCGGCAACCACCGAGAGACAGATTATCCATCACTGGTCGCCGCTGTCATGCCGGCCTGTGTAAATGTCTCTTCACATTACGCTTGAAGGACCCCCTGTCATAGGAAGGAGGAAACACATTGGCCAGTGGCCGGGAGATTGTTCCACAGTTTCACGGTACGGCAAAGATATGACGATGCGAACTTTTTAGTTCTTGCCCAGATAAAATTTACCGTAAAACTGTGGCTACGACGGCCAGTGCGTGTAGTTCGGTTGTGGAAAGGGGAGGAAGGGATTAAGTTAAATAACTCTTCCACTTCCGCAAAGAAAATCGTACAACAGATAGCATAACATGGTAGGAGACCATAGAATCCGATAATGCCAACAAAACGGTCATTAATTATTTTCAGTCTGTAGAATAAAAAAAGGAAGTAGCATAGACAAAGCAAATTTCGGCTTAAAAAGTTTCTGGCTGAATATTAGGTGTGTAAATTTGAGACTTTTTATTTTGCATAACCTTGCGTTGTTCATAATTATTGGTGGGATTTTCTAGCCGATTTCAACTACAGTGACAATACTGGTTGCAGTTTTTAGCCCGTAAATGACTAAAATACCTAATTTCAGATTTAAGTTCACAAATGCGTAAAGGAATACTAATTAGATACCCTGC
Organism: Antheraea mylitta; assembly: GCA_014332785.1. Classification (NCBI taxonomy): domain Eukaryota; kingdom Metazoa; phylum Arthropoda; class Insecta; order Lepidoptera; family Saturniidae; genus Antheraea; species Antheraea mylitta. The sequence continues at coordinate 4,977,911 of JACEII010000007.1, read as the reverse complement.
TCATGAGAAAACATTGATTTATTTAAACTATTACAAGATAGCGGGGTACAGACGAAGTTGTCCCGTCCTGTTAATAAAAAAAAAAAACCTTGAAATCAGTCATATGCTGCATTTTTGTAGGTATTATCAAGCTCTACAACTTTTCTCTAGAACTCAATCATATATATATCATCGTTAAGACAGAGTTCGTTAAGAAACACTTTTGTACGATCGTTTTGTCTCCGAGTTGCTTTGCAAATCCGGCTACCACGAAAAAGTCTCGGGTTAATATATATATATATATATATATAGCCTATGACATTCACAAATATCGTGGCTTTCTATTGATAAAACAATTTTCAAAATCGGTTTAGTAGATATTACCCCCTACAACGTCACAAACTCACAAACTTTACCTCTTTATAAAATTAGTACATAAATATAGTATAGGTCAATAAATGCATACCTTCTTTCAAATTATGATCCTTAGAAAATTTTGGTCTCTTATGTGGCACTTTTGAAGGATCTGTAAACGTATTAAAACGAATATTACATATTTTTAAAAAACAATGACTTTTTAGAGTTCCTAATGAGGAATGTAATATTGCTGGGTCAATAGCGTAATCAGATCGAAAAAATATATATGCATATATACATATATATATATATATATATATCGAGCCTAGCTCGGTTCTTTAAAAACATTTTTAAAATAAAATATACTGTTAGGTTTACCTCACAAAATAAACATTAAAAAAGATAGATCTGTTTCGATTTTCGAAGCGGCCGATTTCCATCTGAGCTATTGTTGTTTTGACAGCAGCGGCGAAATTTACCTTTATATTCTAGCTATATTTTTTCATTGCCTAAAAACTCAGTTAAAAAGTTTTCTACGAATGAAATCTAGTTAGTCCAATTTATCGTCCCCAAAACCGCCTACATATTAAATTTCACGGAAGTCGGTGACGCCGTTTCCGAGATGCTGAATATATAACAATATAAAAATATACAAGAATTGCTCGTTTAAAGGAAGTTATTAGATTATATAAGAATGTAAATCCAACGTGTCTCTAATTTGTCGATATTCGTGAAAAAAATTGTTGCAGTGTCTAGAAATACGTACTAGAATACATTTCAATCATTTTTAGAACTGTTTGTATGACCACGGATCACTGCTAAAGCACTGAGTTCAAAATAAAACCTCAGCTAGAAAATCATAAAGCATATACTTAGCAGGTAACTAATTTTTTGTTTCATTAAAATCGGTATTTAGCTCTATATTGTGTAAAGTTGGTGGTGCTTTACGTAATAGAGTTTGGTTATTGTGCACAAGTGAAGTGGATCGGAAATAATACCACGGAGCATGGATTCTGACTTGACACAAAAATTCCCAGGAAAGTTCTAACAAGATGGACACCATTTTGTTAGTTCATTGAAATTACATCAAGAAACTTGTAATATCGTTACTCAATTGACAATGGCAGTAATAGTATACTGGAAGACTGGTTGCCAGAAATAAAATAGAAGGAGAACATGTCTAATTTTTTAAAGGTTTCCAGTTTTGATACACCACAAACGAAGTATAAAATTTTGCCATTCATAAAGTATTAATTTTTTTTACGATATATTTTACATGTACAAAGTTTGAAGATATTGAAAAATAACGTAAACTTTTAGGAAGGGTTAAAATTAGATTTAGCTCATCTCATATACTGTTAAAAGTTTTATGATATACTAGCTGACCCGTGCAACTTCGTCTGCACCAAATTGGTTATTACCGGTTTCAATTGTATATTTAAATGCGAAAAATCTTAATATACCTAAAACCAGATTGCAGCGTCATCTACCGTTTCCAACTGTGAATTCAAACTATCCAGAGACTCACTCAAACATATACCCAGTTGATATTTGATATATATTTTAAAATAAGTCTAGAACCCGTTTGCAGCATACCGGGTCCAATTATAATAAAAAATAACCTACATATATTGACGACAAGACGACAATTTTTTTGCCGATTTCAATGAAATCCTTTGTGATTATATATTTACCAAAAAAAAACATTATCTATAACAATGAGGGACAATATACCTTTCTAACAATGAAAAAATTTCAAAATCGGACCGGTGATACAAGGGATTCCCCGAATACAAAACGATAAAAATATAGGTTAAATGTTTTAGCTAATCTGTCGGCTATATAAAGGACAACGAAAATTTACTACAGTTCATCAAGAATTTTATTAACTACAAATTTTTGTCTTTCGTCCGTTATCCTGGCGAATTCTTTTTTCTTTCGAACTGACTGCGTTATTAACCTAGCAAGGTCTTAACAGCTTCACCGGACTACTTGAAGGGTCCCTTACGTTTCATGTGACAAAAAGCATTTTAGATGTAACTTTATAATATTAGCTATCTATCACTGTGTCAAGTTTCATCAACATCGGGTCAGTACTTAGAGTAACTCATGTTCACAGGGACACAAACAAAAATTGTAAAAGGATTATTTTCGTCTTCTATATCGATAACAAAGTCTACCCCGATTATAAATTTCCAAAAATATTTAATGTACAGATTTGGCCTTGCTACAGTTTTATTATAGTATAGATTTTTATTATTTACTTGGACTATAAACAGAGTTCTGTTAATATAATAGGGGCCCTTAAAAGAGATAACTTTTATCGGAAACAAAAAAAAAACAATAAATACATGTTATATCAATACTATCAAGAAATGAATCTCGGGGGGATCTGAAACCAAATCTTACCTGAACCCAATGTCGTCCGATTTCTGAATCTGGCGGGCAAACTTTCAATAATGTCTTCGAACATCTTATCTTTATCCTCATCACTGAGTCTAGAATGGAATTTTATCACTAGCTCAATAAAGGATATCTCTTCTATATCAAACAATTCAGTAATTTTGTGTGAGACGGACTTTCTCAATTCTTCCAGAACGCGACTTTTCCCCTCGCCATTCAATTTGCGAATAATTGGTTTATTACTATATAGTTTCAGTAACTTGTTTGATATTTCTTCAGCGGCTTTGATTATTTTTGTCTTAATTTGTGGGGGAAGTTTCCATGCAGTTTCTTTAGACGGGGAGGCTTTTGTATTTAATTCGTTGCGACGTCGATGTTCAGCTTCGGGATGTGAGTGGTGGGGTGAAGCGTCGATTCCACGCCGAACTGAGTCATTGGTGCGATGATGAGGCGAATCATCGGTGCGACGTCTAGACGAAACTTCCATGTTACGACGAGGTGAACCACCAATACGACGTCGCGGTGATCCATCCGTGTGGATGTGATGGGGCGAACCATCCATACGACGACGAGGTGCACCATCCATAGGATGCCGAGGTGAGTCATCCATACGACGCCTAGGTGAACCATCCACACGACGCCGCGGTGAGCCATCCATACGACGCCGAGGTGAGCTATCCACACGACGTCTAGGCGAATCATTCATATGATGCCGATGTGTATCGTCGATAGGACGGCTAGAGACGCCAAAATCTCTTTCGTCCATAACCCTCGTCGTCCGTCCACGTTCTTCGAAACGTGCTTCCACACCTCGTTCAGGTTTACGCAGATCCTCCGCTTTCTTCTTAAATTCTTGTGCTCTATTGTACATACTCTCGGTGTCTTTATTCATAGTTTTAAACTCTTTATTTTTCCCTTCACCGCGATTCGGAGACTCTTTTCTTCTAGATTCTCCAAGCCGCCGTGCGTTGTCGCGCTCCGCAGGGTAACGATACTCAGTATCTTGTTTGTTAAAATAAGGTTTTCGATCACTATCATCAGTGTGATGATAACCGCCTCGGTCTTCGAACTCTCTTTTAGCATCAAATTTGGGATCCCTCTGATGTTTAGCAAACAGTTCGTCGCGTGGTACATTCATTTTGTTGACGAAATCGACTCCAGGAATCTTGCTTGAGCCAACACGTGACTCTGGTTTCTCTTTCCGTCGCTTTCCGTCATCAAGTTTAGCGGACGGGTGTTTGTCCCAGACTGGAACGTGTTTCAGGTTGTCCTCCTTTCTATCAGAAACGGATTTAAAGCGCATATCGTCTCGATGTTCACGTTCAGGCCAATTAGGGGGAGGTGGAGCTTCATGTACTTCGGGACTACGGCGTTTCTCGAAAGCCCACGATCGTCGGGGAGATGAAGACGAGGGAGAATGCCTCCTATAACGATCTCTGAGTGGTGAACGATCACGACGGATTGGCGATCGTGATTTTCTCGGGGAACGCTTATCGCCATACATGTTTTGATGTGATGTAGCAAGTCCATCTTCGTCGCGTTTCTTCATTATAGCATACATCTGTTCTCCATCTTGTTGCCACGGTACGTCTTGTTCAAACTGACGATTGTTACGTGAGAACGGATCGTTCTCGTGGACGTTTGTTCGAAAACCACCTGAGTATATAGGTTGATTCGGAGCCTGTAAATTGAAATTTTATTGGCATACACGGGCATATTTATTAATACGATCAGAATAGTGATTTTAATTTAAACACAACGGTTTAGTTGCAGTGCAGTTTAAATATAATATAATAATTAAATACAAATAAAATAAAACTATGACGAAGTATTGTGTACACATTACTTCATTACAATATTTATTCGTTTAGTTACGCGAAGATGCTATTGCACAAATATGTTTGTACTGAACCCCTCCGTATTACATCCATCGTTGTTTATAGACAAAATTTCCACGTTTTCTTAAAGGTTTTGTCCCTCATTCCCTTTCAAAAGATACTCATATTAAGCACTGCTTGAATAATAACGCACTGTTAAAGGCAGTTTCTGTCCGTTTGATCTTTCGAAAAACGTAGATTCTCGTTAAAATCATGAAATTTATTAGATCAAATAACATAACGTGTTCCTGTGACACCTATTTTTTTTTTCAAGTCAAAGGCACAAAAGACGTCCTATAGGTCTATCAAATGTTGAATTCTATGTAAACCCTGATTTTCACTATATTTATCGAATTGAGACGCGATATCTTTGAAGTGAAACTTATAGGAGAGCTTTGAAATTCTGATCTGTAACCGTTTTGTGTGACGAAAAGTGGTGAGGATTAACACTGTTTCGGGTAGAACATTAAAAACACGATTTCTCGTCCGATCACTAAGGTTGAACAGCTTTGGACGCGATCAGAACTTGGATAAGTAACCGTCTGGGAATACCCTATGACGCGAGCTTTTCTTGTAGTTTTTTCATTGCAATATTTTCTTGTAAAAGTTTTACTTCTAGCGTGCCTTTTTACGACACGCCCTGTTTTATTTTTATCATTTTTCGTTATTGTAGGTCCCTAATATTTTTTATGTGTAATAGGGATCACAAACTTCAGGAGACAAGTACCATAGATTTCATGTGCCCATAATATATACGTAAACCAATTTGCCTTTAGAAAAGAGACATCAGAGCTCCGCACATTCAACATACCCTAATTACAATGGCAATATTGGTAGTAATTCTTAGCTACCCAGAAGCCATTTTTATTTAGCAAAATTGTTTTTATTTTTACAATCAATTTTACAAAAACGATTCAAAGTTTGCTTATAAGTTTCCTAATTATATCTTTTTCTTTATTAAACTCTGTAGCTTAAAGCTATGAATAGAGACACATGTTTCGGATACACAATTTCAGAAACAACACGTAAAGTTCATAGAAACAGTGGTTAGGATATATTCCAGTCCATAACAACTAATTATTTAACGTATGTAGCCGGAAGATGTAGGGTCGTCACATGCTGTGTATGTTTATTTACACAGAAGATGTCATTTTCGTCAGGAGAAGTCTTTGTGCATTCTTTTTTTCAGCAATCATCATTAGGTCTTCAGGTACCTTGTAATTTAAACTCCTGTAGCAGCCTTCTAGGAAGAAATTTTCGTCGTCTATTCATCGGAAGACACGAATTTTACGACCAAATTCTTTTATCAGAATTTCAAAGCATATAAAAGCTCTTTGAACTCATTCGCTTTCTTGATTTCGTCTTCATAATTTAAATGACTTAAAATCAGCAATGTTCCGAAGAATTATATCAATTTTAATAAATCTCGATATTGTAGTTTTGGAATAAAGAAATTATCGTATTATCAAAATAAATTAAAATACGAGGGCAAGAGATGCATTTTACAACCAATCTTTACTTCCCAAGCATCACTTTCTTGATTTTCTTTTTATGTTGCTCCATCGAGATTTCCCTTCAAATTAGCTGCCTCACGAAGTATTGTATTAGGAATATATGAATTTTTCTATTGGAATTTTCAAAACTTTACGTATTTATTTTCACGCGCCACTTTTTTGATTTTCTTTTTATAATTATTCGTTGTTATATTTATCTTACACTAGCCTCTGCCCAAGACTTCGTTCGCGTGGAATAGTTACTTTGGGCTAACGCTAACACACAGCGGAATCTCTCAAGGGAAAAAAAAACGATTTTGAAAAAATCTTCAATGGTGCTCCGCTCCATTCTTAGGTCTTAGCGTGATGATACATAGCCTATAACCATCCTGGATAAATGAACTATATAACACTGAAAGAATTTTTCAAATCGGACCAGTTATCCCTGAGTTTACCCCCTACAACGTCACTAACTCACAAACTTTACCTTTTTATAATATTAGTATAGATTATTCCAATAATCACTTCTTACAAACCATTGTTTTCATTTCGTAGCGAAATTTCAACAAAAATACCTCCACCTTTCTCATGTAGATCAAAGATTCCTTTTCTTGGTAATAATCTTTCCGTAGCCGTATAAACAACTGCTAGAACTGTAGAACATTTGTTATAGTTTCTGAAGTGACACTTCTAATAGAAGGACTTCGCATTCTGATCCGCAACCTTTTTGTGTCACGGAAAGTGGTGGGGATGAACACCATGTCGGGTAGTGTCGAAAACAATGGTTCTCGTCCGATCGTTGAAGATATGCAATATCGGGTGCGGTCAATAGTTGGGTGGGCGACCGCCTGGGAATACCACGTGATACTGGCTTTTGATACTATTTTTAAAATTAAATTGCTTCCATTTAATAGAAAAGTTTTATTTCTATCTTGTCTTTACGAGAGATCCGGCTTTTTTTTATTTCCTTTTCGCAATCAGATTTAAATGACAGTCCAATGAATATTGAATAGTACACCAACGACCTTTACTGTAAATCTCTATTCCATATTTATAGTGACACAAAATGTTTGATATTACTCAAACGACATATTTTGTTAGTAGACATTTTCTCTTTAAAGTGATATTAATTTTACATTCCCAAAATTGTTTAACATTACTCAAACATAATTTTGAAGCTTTTAATTACACTCGAACCATAGGAAATTTTCCATAGATTCTTTCTTTACGTAGCGACACCAAAGCCACAGTTAAACAAATCTTTAACACAGTACTCCAACAGAAATTGTTACATTTTATTATTTCTTCTCGTAGTAGCTTCAAAACACTAGTCCAACAAATGTTTAACTTAATTACTTCAACATTATCGTTTCTTTAGTTAAGTGACAATAAATTAATAACATTTAATACTCTTCCGACAGCATTTGTTAAATCCTATTTATTTTACGTGGTGATACCAAATCCATCATTAATATTACTTCGTCAGTTTTGATGTGAGACATCCATAGGCGAAGGTAAACTCAATTGTCGGCGTGACAAGACGTGGCGACGCGATGCCATGCACAAGCGAATGTGCGCAATGTCTCTTGCTGCAATAAGCTGTCTTATACAGTGTCGTTTATAGTTTTAGTTTAGATTTTTACATAATTTTCTTGGTAGCGTTGATTCTTCAGTTTCTTCATCACCAAGGTGTTTTGTTTACTATCCGTAGCTAATATCGAAGTTATGGCCCTTTATGGCCATAAGCTGTAGTTACCTCCGAACATGCGGGTTACATGAGTTCTCGTATTCCATGGTCAATGGTCAGATTTAGTTTTGTTCCGTGATAAAAAAGGCATACGGTACCCATAGTAGGCACATAGGTTTAAAGCTTTCTCGTAGTCTTAAAGTAAGTGTAAATCGTTCAAATCTTAAAGCAAGTTTAAAATCTTCAAAAATCTTAAAGTGTAAGTCCTTCAAAACCATAAAGTCCTAAAAACCATAAAGCCACATTATTCTGTATAGTTGTAGTAGTGCCAGACGAAGCATTTCACGTTTTGAGTCACATATTTTATTCCATTCATTCACCTACTTCCTTGTGGAATACTATTTTATCACGACAAGGTACTCCAGCAAATATACAAATGGTATATGACAACATGATATCTGTTTGTCCAGATGCATACGTATTTATATAGAGCAGTTTATGGAGGCACTGTTTTCATAAGACAAGAGTAAGATCATTATTTGTAGCAAATATTCTTGACAAGACAATAAGAACATAGATTATCCACGAAACAAGACACCTGTACATAAAGCTTCGCTGATATATTCTCCAGTTTACGACTGCTTAACGAAAAATCTTCTTGAAGTATGGCCTTTTAATCATAGCACCATTTCTTCCACCACTGACAATTATCGAGACTTGTCCTAATAATCTATTTTAAATATTTGACGACAGTTAACTTAAAACTCAAACTTCTTCAATCACAAATCTCTTGTTAATTTCCTTTGCTGTATATTCGATAAAAATTTACACGTCACTTGCAGAAATTTGAAATTTTTCCAGCGATACCATAAACCAAAACACAATTCTTCAGTTTACAGTTACCATCTTTTAGTACTTACACTAATCTGGATATAACACAATTAGTATTAGTGAAATTGTCAATAAGGTGATTATAATAATGCTAAGTTAGTGAAATTAGGTATTTATTTAGTATTTAAAATGGACTTACTTGTGTGGGTGCGTCGTATCCTGATCTGTGTTTAGAAGACTTCAGAGCCTCTGGGTCCATGATTTTGTCAATCGGTTTATCAGGACGATGACGTTGTGGCGAATATCTATAAAAGGTCATAGGTTTGAACTTCACTAATTGAATTATTTTTTTTCAACTAATCTTCTAGTTTATAAAAGCCATTCTCGAATGGCTAACATTATTACAAGTGTCTTTGATATTTTCTAATTCCTAATAGCATGGTGGCTCCTTTGTTAGAACTTTCCAAGGAGTTTTTGTTGCATCTCAGGAGTCATGCTCCGTAGTACTATTTCCCCCACACTTCACTTATACACCAAACATTATTACGTAATACACCACCAACATTACAAAATAACACAAGATTATGAATAAAATATAAAATCCACTACATAAGAGATTAAGATCCCGCTAAAAAAACGAAATTGTAATACTTTGAAAATGTATAAACTGGTATAGACAGATAAAGGTTAGACGTAGGAGATAGTCTGTGGACCGATTAAAGTAATTCAGAATTTTTATTTAACCTACAAAAAACTATATTATTGTTTCGTGGTATATAGTATGAAGTTTTTATCTATTTCTATTGGTATCAACATTAAAAAAAATGAGATAATTTGAATAAAAACTATAAACGTGTAAAAAGAATAGATTCGTACATGTTAATATACTTTTTGTTTTTAGCCGTTACGTTATGTTATCTGCTCACAGTATGCAGTGAATAACTAGTGCAAATACATATAATTAAGTTCGCACTTGTATAAAGTCATTCTTTCCAGATGTATGTATTGAACTGCCCTAGTCTAAATGTTGTTCGTGTTGAATGAAATAAGATTAAACAGCTGCTATATTTACGTTTATCAGACAGAATGCTTGGATGATAATAAACTTGAGAGAAAAATTTAATTTTACACATTTAAAATAAACATTAATCTTTAATATAAATAACCACATTGTATAAAAACTAAACTAAAAGAACTTCGTTTAAACTATTCTCCTGGAATAGACTGTTAAGTCAATATTGGTTTTTAAGTTTCATTCTTACAACAGTAAATAAAAAAATGAAAACATTTTTTTGATCTGATTACGCTATTGACCCAGCACGGCCTTAACAGCTTCACCGGACCACGATAACAAATAATAATCCATCAAATGTGCGGGTTTCGGAACGTTACAATGTTTGACGTGTAATAATTATCCGAGAATTTGGATTTCAGAGTGTATTGTACGAGACTATTATAAAAGGACACTGTGGACACACACAAAACTGACGATTCTTTTTGCTCTCTACCCAAAATAACTCAGAGGTTGTCCCAACAAAGCTCGTGTTTAAAACGGAACTCAAAATTCCTATTCTAGAGGTTCTCCATTGAACTTAAAGTTTTCCATACAAATAATATGGGAGATATGGTTTGATTTATTATACAACTTTGAAATTCAAATAACCGGTTTTTTGCATTTTTAGCTAAACTGTAACAGTTAGACAAAAAGGTTAAATGGCAAAACTTTTTTAATTGAGTTTTCTGGTAATGAAAAAATCTAGCTAAATAAAGGTACATTTCGCCGGTGCTGTCAAAACAAAAATATCTCAGATAGAAATCGGTTGCTTCGAAAATCCGTCTAGCCTTATTTACAATCCGAGTGACAACAGAAAAGATTTTTTTTTTTTTGTAAAAGAATGTTAATTTTATAAGACAAATCTAAAAGTCTCTCTTAATTTAGAAATGTTTTTAAAGAACCGAGCTAGGCTCGATCGCCCATGTACTTGTATTTATTAGAGTGTGCTGTGTATCACAGTTTATCTAGAGTTCGTCACCGAATTGTATTAAATTAAAGGGTCTCACACCAATTCGGTTTGAGTGGTTGTAATCATCGGCACACAAACTAAACAGACAGTGCGATAATTTAAAAAAAAACAGACTAACCTGGGAATATTAATACGTTCGGACCTTTCATGAGGTGAGAGCTGATGACGCTGGGATAATTCAGGAGGTGGTCCCCCTGGGCGTCTGTCCACTAAAACAATAAAAAAAAAATATATTTGTTTAATTTTCGGCAACAAGTCTTCTACTACCATTCTTTAGTAGATAATTATATTACAAGTTTCTTGCAATCACTTCAATGAACTAACAAGATGGTGGCCATTTTGTTAGAACTTTCCAGGGAGTTTTTGTGGCAAGTCAGAATCGTGTGCAATATCCAAACTATATTAGGTAAAAAACCACTAATATTACACAATATAGAGCCAAATAACACAAGATTATGAATAAAATATAAAGACCACTACATGACATTCCGAGATCTCATCAAAAACTTCCTTTACTGTTTTTAATTTTAATTCCTCCTAATGTTCCTGATAAGTCTTCCCCGCTATCATTGCCCATGTTGAGAGCAAAGACTTTCAAAATGGATACACAACAAATAAAATAAAATTTTATGGCACCGTATTGGCAGTATCGAAGAACGAATGACAGCATGTTCAAGACAAGTGACCAATTATCACTGATTCTTAATTAAAATGTAAACAGTGTCTAATAAAGTCATCCGAATGTAATAAGTCCGTTTACTTATTTACTTTTCGCTTAATACAATAATAAAGAGGTTATTTAGGGATCGGCGACGCGCATGTGACACTTCTAATGATACAAGCGTCCATAGGCTGCGGTGACCGCTTTACACCAGGCGGCCCGAATGCTTGTTTGCTACCGAGGTAGTATAAAAAAAGAACTTTTGATAGACCGAACCGATTTTAGAATGAAACAAAGACTACATGTCACTCGAAGACATGCTTTACTATTTTATCGTGTACGCAGTAACTTAGCAGTCAAGCGTGTTCATACTGGCATACATTTCTAAAAGTGATTGAAATATATTTTGATAGTTTATGTAACTGTAACAATTTTATTTACAAAAATCTAAAAAGTATTATACAGGCTGAAAAATTAGGCAATAGCAATATTTATGGAGGATACTCTGCACTCGATTCATGTCCTAAAAAATAAAAGGTGCATAATATCACACATAATTATCCACAAAAATACAAAAATTATACGCAATCTTTTACGCTTCTATGTTAAAGCACAGTATCAATGACCATCGAGTGATTTCATTTGATAGGGAAATGTGGGAATGGTATGAACGAATCAAAAGGGTTTATTGTCCCTTTTACTATCGAAGGTTCAACTCCGGGTCGCCACTTACAGCTCTGAGCAACGGTCATTGCACCTAAGTTTATTACGATTGTGTTTATACTTTTAAAAGTCTTTGAAAAACTTAGTTCTCTTTTATTACTTATTAATACTTGTTTTAATGTTATCTATACTAATATTTTAAAGAGGTAAAGTTTGTGACGTTGTAGGGGGTCTTAGGAACTACTGGTCCAATGTGAGTAATTTTTTCAGTGTTATATAGCTCACTTATCGAGGCTGGTTATAGGCTATATATTATCACGCTAAGACCAATAGGAGCGGAGCACAGGTGAAAAATGTGTTAAAATCGGTATTTTTTCCTCTTAAAAGCTTTTGCTGCATGTTAGCGTTAGCCCAGAATAACTATTACTACGCTGACGAAGTCACGAACAGAGGCTAGTAATTTTATATGTTAAATGTGACCATAAAATATATCCTAGAATACTACGAGCCTTACCTTTCACCTGGTATATATAAAAGATGTATCACAAAACTTTTTTAACCACCTTCAATCAATTTATATCCGAATATTAAATTTTTATCCACATGATAAAACTTTAAAAGAAATAGTATGATGATTAATAAAAATAAATACACACTAGTTGCCATCATCCTATTCGCTGGTGATATCAGCCGTCTGGTTGGAGACGGCCTTCCTGATGGAGAACCTCTTCTTCCCGATGGCAGTGGGTTCGATGGAGAGCCCGCTCTCGCAGGTCTCATCTGACGGGACGGAGACATCAGCCTCCTGCTCGGTGAGAACTGCCTTCCACCAGGTACGATTGCCCGGTGAGGTGAATAGCGCTGACCAGATTTCTCATAATCCTTATAGACGTCCGTTCTCACTGGTTGTTGGGTGTTTTTCTGTAATTCAACCCGTTTGTCCATTCCGTGTTGGCGGACGTCCTCATACTGTTTCTCATATGGACCGGAATTTGATTTAGGGTATGGGTGTGGTTTAAGCTGTTGACTCTGAAACAGAAATTTATAAAAATTAATATTAGCTTATGAATGCATGCCTAGTTGTGCTGATCTATTTTATTATTATTATTTATTTATTTTATTCTGGAAAGAGGCTATGCAGGCCTTAGTTCTGTATCACTGCGACCAGTATTGATCTATTGTGATCGTCCCATGTTACTAAAGCTCCCCACCCAGTCCACGTTCAAGAACTGCAGGACTTTTATGGTTAAGAGCATCTGTACCTCATCCGGAAGCCATACGTGCTTTCCCAGAATCCGGTTTCGTGTTGGCTTCAGTGGATCACATGTGTGGATCTAACGATTTCACCGGTATAATATCAATTCCATGTCCAAATTCGAATTTTTCGGATTTCGCATAATTTTTTTTCCTGTAGACTCTTGGTCTGTATCGTTTTTTTGCTGTCGTTAATTGTATTAGCCTTGTTAAAAATAGTTTAACATGTAAGCAAGTATTGTTATTTTACTAAACTAAATAAAAATACGAATATACAAACTCACAATTACAAAATATTGTTATAAAAGTTTATGTAATAAAGCTCAGTGATGACATTGCATCACTGAGCGTGTTCTACCGTCTGTATCATGGTGAGTGTTCTGATGAGCTATTCAATCTGATCCCTTCCTCTCCTTTTCATAACCGTACCACGCGCGCTGGTCTTCGAAGCCACAGTTTTACAGTGAACCTTATCTGGGCAAGAACTAAAAAGTTCGCTACGTCCTATCTTTGCCGTACCGTGAAGCTGTGGAACAATCTCCCGGCCATTGTGTTTCCTCCTTCCTATGACATGGGGTCCTTCAAGCGCAACGTGAAGAGACACTTACGCAGGCCGGCATGACAGCGGTGACCGGCGATGGATAGTATGTCTCTCGGTGGTCGCCACTGTTTTTGGATTGTACTATGCTTACCATCAGGCATTGTACAGTCACTTTGCCATGCTACAATAAAAAAAAAATGTAAGCTTGTATCTTAAAATTTATAAAACAATATTTTTTAAACTTCAAAGTGATCTTCTTACCATGCCATATATCGATAAGATAGATATTACGGTACAATAACTAATCAAGTTACTGTTTAAAATAAAACATCAAATAATGTGATTTTGGGTATTAACGACATAGTTTAGAGTCAAATAAAACTAATTTTTGCCTAACAAGTTACAAGCTATAAAGGCATTTATGATAAATAAAACTGTATTAAAAAAAATAAACATTACTTCTATTACATGTGATATCAGTTGTAGTAATGTATGTATGTTTTTTTGTTTGTTTGCTAAATGCATTTTGGGACAATACACTAATATTACAGATGTGCCGATTATGACTTTGGCCGCCTAGCCGATTAGTCGGTGGTAAGAAGGACGACTAATCGGCCGAGTCGATCACTTTTCAGAAGTATCCGTGACACTTTGTTTACAGCTGTTTCGCGCGTAAGCCGTTACCGCTGCCTGTCGGCACCTCTTGTTTAACTTTGCATTTATGTTTGCTTTTATACGGGTAAAAGCGGTGTTTTTATGCAAAAAAAAAATTGTTGTATAAAGATAATGCTATTAAGTACTGTTAATTAAAGTGAATCAAAGAACTCAATTAAAATGTAAACATGTCAAAAAGATAGTCTGGTGTATGTTTTTTACGTTACTTTTTGTGAGATTTTATGAAGTGGTTAATGTTTAGGAATTTTCGACAAATCTGTTTAATGTACATAACGCAAACTTATTTCAAACTAGCTGTACCCGCGACTCCGCACGCTTTTTTTAAATTGTATTAAAGAATTATAAATTTGTGAGATTATGTACAATTATAGAAATGCTCTTTAAAAACAATTCTAAGTGCGACACGCAGGCCATTTAAAATAGCATGTAATGTATACAATAGATATATAAATACTAACGATGTACCTAGTGAGGTTTACCATCAGCAACATATTTGGGATTTCAACCCCCCATATAATTATGTTTGTGCTCACTTACACTGTAAGGAACTAATGAAACAATAACTTAAAATATTATCATAAAGATTTACATTTACATTACTTTGTCATTATAATTACGATTTTGAGTGTATACAAAAAATAAACGCTTGTCTGTCCTGCAAGAAATTATATTATGAACGCATTACGAACGTATATTACGTAATACATTCATGGTCTAAAATCTTATTAGGAAGACCTTTTCTATCTTCAAAGTTACTAATAATATCGAATTAAAAACAATTAGTTGAGAATTATTTCTCTGATTAAAAATAAAGAATGCGTTGAAATCTTGCTAAATTTCTTACAAAAAAAGTCGCGGGTAACAACTAGTCTAAAATAGAATAATCTCAATAACTTTTTATAAGGTAAGGTTAAAGTCACCGGAAAATCGATCTAACTTTTTGGAGAAAGTTCTGTCGGCAAATCCACAGTTAACAGCTAATATAAACTAAAATTGCCTGAATTACTTTATAAGGTCAGCTATCTGCCAGTGAAGGTCTCGTGAAGACTGGTCTAACCGTTTTGGAAATAGTATTACGGGCGAAGCCACGGTTAACAACTAGTATAAATTAAAATTGCTTGATTTACTTTTTATAAGGTCAGCTATCTGACAATGAAAGTTTCGCGAAGATCAGTTTAACGGTTTTTGAGATAGTACTGCGAGCAAAGCCACGGTTACCAGCTAGTATAAATTAAAATTGCTTTAATTACTTTTTATAAGGCCAGGTATCTGAAAATGAAAGTTTCGCTAAGATCTGTCTAACTGTTTTGGAGATAGCATTGCGGGCAAAGCCAAGGTTAACAGCTAGTCTAAATTAAAATAGATTGAATTACTTCTTACGATGCCCACTATCTGTTGGTGAAAGTTTCGTGAAAATTAGTCCAACCGTTTTTGAGATACCATTGTGGACGAAGCCGCGGTTAACACTTAGTCTAATTTAAAGTAGCCTATGTCACTCGCTGTAATTTTAGCTATCTGTCACTGAATTTTCCGTCAAGATCGGTTCAGCCGTTTCGGAGATTACCCGGAACAAACAGACAGACAGACCGACAAAAATTTAAAAAATTGCATTTTTGTTATCAGAAGCGTGTATACTTTCGTACCTAATCAGTGAAAAATTTTTATTTTGCTGTTACATACAGTCACTTCATTTTTATTATATGTATAGATAAAACTGTTTTTACTCTTAAACTATAAGTCCAATCCACAATATGTCGTATTCCTACACTACGGAAACAAACCACCGTGTAAAAAAAAACTAGAATTTTTTGTAATGGTTAGCAAGAATTATTCTATTTAATTTTTCCACTTTTTGTGGCAAATTTTTCGAAATTCCATTTAAGAGCACTGCATACCCTCCACAAGAGAACATATGGTTATGTATATAGATTACCTGTGGAGTCCAGGATTGTGGGGATCCTTGACCATGTCTCTGGTAAGAACTCGATGGGTTACTTGAACCTATGTCGTACGATGATGGACCTTGGAAATTGTCTTTCATAATAGTTATCTGCAACAAAAATGGAGTTCATATTAATTTGTAGTAACATAATATATAATTTTTTTATTTGATTTTTAGGCAAGCAATCTTCTAGATTATTACTGCCCTAATATTACGTTTTGTGATAAGTTCAATGTTCTAACAAGATGTTATTCCCCTTTTTATAACTTTTCAGGGATTTTTGTGGTCCTTTCAAAATTCAAATTCACAATTCACAACTTATAAAATATAAAAAAAATTGAAATTTTGGTCAAACTTTACAACCTACAAAGTTGAGATTGTAGTATTAAATTTGCAACCTATAAAGTATAAAAAGACGAGATTATGATCAAACTCTACAACCTAAAAAGTTGTGAATGTTGTCATACTTTACGACCTATACAGTTTAAGAAAGTGAGATTATGGTCAAACACTACAACCTAAAAAGTTGAGAATGTGGTCAAACTTTACAGCCTATAAAGTATAAAAAGTTGAGATTGTGATCAAACGATTCAACTTATAAAGCTTTTGTGAGAGGCTTTGCTGACAATAATATAAATTACACACATATGCGTCAGGAACGGTGGCTTTTTTCTAGATGAAAAGTACTCTATGTTCTCTTCTGTACCCTTCACAATGTGTATACAATTTCATGATAATCAGTTGAATCGCTAAGTAGCAAGCTAAGCAAAAATAAGTATGCTAAGTGTTAGTAAGGCATTTTTGAGAATATTATTTCGGAGAATACTGTGTAAATAACGCAACAGAGTACTTACAGGTTTCTGTTGCTGAAAACCTTGGCTCGGTGGGTATCTACCGCTTTGTATGGGAGGGTTTGTTGGTTGTGTGTCCACCAGTTCCACATTACGTAGAACATGAGTACGGGTGTCCGGTTTGCGAGGACCCTAGAAAAGTTTAATGAAAAAAAAAACATTAGATATCTTTGATCTTATTTTCTTTATTGTTGATGAAGGGAAGAATATAACAAGAAAACTGAAAGTAAAAATATTCATTGCATACAAAATTTCTTTATAAACAATATTTTTTTAGAGATTTTATCATTTGACCACAATCTCATTTGATGTGATCTAAGGTTTATCTAAAAAAGGCTGGTAACGCAGTTGAGACTCCCCTGGTGTTGCTTGTGTCGATGGACGACAGTGATCACTTACTATCAAGTGGCCCGCCTGTTCGTTTTCCCTTGTAATATATATATAAAAGGTGGTAAACACGTTAAAACTGTGGGGGCAGGCTCACAAGTGCAGCTGTTGAAACATACCAATAGGAGTTTGATCACAGAATTTCGTTTTAAGGATGATATGTAGCAGATGGCAGACTTAGAAAATACCACAATTCTTTTTTTTAACCGACTTCGAAAAAGGAGGAGGTTATATGTTCGGGTGTATGTATTTTTTTTTTTTTTAAGTATGTTAATCGATATCTCCGTCAATTGTGAACCGATTTTAATGATTCTTTTTTTGTTTGATTCGGCTATACTCCAAGGTGGTCCCATATAAATTTGAATAAAATATTCAACCCCTAAGAGGGTTAAATATCGTTTATTTGATTTTCACCCAGTTCGTGTCTACGTATTTTCGTGTACTTGAAACCGATTTCAACAATTTTATTTGAAATTTGATAACTGGGAACGGTGTTTATGAAATTAAAAAAAAAATCCAACCATAAGGGTTGAAAATAAAGGGATGAATAAAGCTTATATGAATAAATGAACTTCCCCATAAGCTAAATTTAATGAAAACTTGGAATAAACTGTTGTAGTGATAAGAATATCATTTAATCAATCCTGATTTGATCATGAAAATTAAGAAATCGGAATGGAACTCCTCAACGGCTTACAGCAGCTATCTTGTGTTTGGGTACATATGACTCGTTTGATGAGGACTTACATGTAAGATTATGACTGTTGAGGCAATTCCCGTGAAACGGACATTAGGCAAGATGAGGTTCTGAAATTCGTTCACAAACAACCTAATTTGAACAGTTGGATCTAGTACGGTGTTTGTTTGTCAAGTTATGAACTTATTTTATA
This sequence comes from Antheraea mylitta, assembly GCA_014332785.1. Classification (NCBI taxonomy): domain Eukaryota; kingdom Metazoa; phylum Arthropoda; class Insecta; order Lepidoptera; family Saturniidae; genus Antheraea; species Antheraea mylitta. The sequence continues at coordinate 4,959,396 of JACEII010000007.1, read as the reverse complement.
ATTAATTAGAACTATATAAATATATTTATATACACTAAAAATGGAAAAATAAAAATTTTTACAAAAAAAATTGAACCGACTTCGATATGAAAAACTTATAAAGCACTGAAAATTGAAAAATAAATATATCATTAAATTAATAAAATTAAATAAAATACATGAATTTTTGCTCTACCTAGAGATATACTGGAAGTCGGTGCCAGCCGAAAATCATATCTACATAGGTACGAAGTCCACTCTATATATATACATGTATATGTATAATGTAATATACTTTTCTACAGGACAAATTTGAAATTTCGGTTGGCACCGACTTCCAATATATCTCTAGGTAGAGCAAAAATTCATATATTTTATTTAATTTGATTAATTTAATGATATATTTATTTTTCACTTTTCAGTGCTTTATAAGTTTTTCATATCGAAGTCGGTTCAATTTTTTTTGTAAAAATTTTTATTTATATCATAGGAAGCAAAGGAATAGATGGTTCACCTGATTTTAAGTGATCACCACCGTCCATAGACACTTGCAACACCAGAGGAATCACAAGTGCGTTGCCAGCGTGTGTTGGGGGAGGGGGGAAGAAAGGAAGAAGAGAGAAAAAGTGAGGAGAGGTGGTATCATTTGTGATTTGATAGATTATTCCCTTTACCTTATGGCGAAAGAATTTCTCTATTAAGTGATATTAAAAAACTTTTTCCTACCTCATGTGGATTTGTTTTAGGTGAATATCCATATCCTTGGTTATTATCCGCCCTGCCTTGTAGATACGGCCTAGTGTTTGTTCTTTCCGTATTTGAAGGATACTTTAAACAAAATAATAGAATAAGTAGTAACATTAGCACAACAGTTTACATAGATTAAAAAAAAACATATAACAATACCTGCTGTGTATAGCTCGGATTCCCAGATTGTTGGTAATTGTTCTGCGAATCCATCGGCTGATTCTGATTCCATTGGTTAGCCGCGGTTCCGCTAGGGCCCCAAGGTGATGGTCTACCTAGAGAATCAACAGGTGCATGGCTTCCGGAAGGTCCATGAGATGGCACGGGACCAGAAAATTGAGACTGTGTTGCAGAGTATGAGCCTTCAAAACCTGGTGCATTAGTCCTCCCTCTAAAATCATTGGTCTGCTGGTTGGAATAATTATTTCTATACTCATTGCTAAAGTTTGATGCCGATTTAGGTTCAAAGTTATTGGAACCCTGTGGACTTGATGCCTGTTGAAACATAAAATATATATCACTCATTATAATTGAAAATAGTATATTGAAATGATAAAACTAGAACAAGAAATTAATAACAGGTAGACAGAGATAAATTGTGTATTTTAAAAAAAATTTAAGTCCTTATAATCATCCAATTTATCTATATATGTACATACAAATATGTGCATTCAGAGGACCCTCAACAGAAACTAAATTCCTTATTTCTTATCCCATGCCCGCGTAACCACAGATCACGGCGCCGTAGTCTGGGGAAAAATTTCGCTCCCACACACCAGACTAGACCCCTCTGCAGCAGCTCAAGCCTAGATCCGTTCCCTCCGAATGGAGACCTTGACTACGCTGCTTGCGCAATACAGTGACACAAAATCTTACAACACTGCAACAACATTACACATATCACCTCCATACGCCTGCGTTCTTACACATGAAAGTGGAAGGGTTTTATTTTTCTTTTTCCCTTGTCGAGCTGAAATAATTTAGAAAAATTATAAGTTAATTAAATAAGTATGCATGGTACACAGATCTGTTTCAATAACCCATTTAAGTATGAATATGTAGCTTAGGTTAGCTCAGATAGGTCACAAATTGCATGAATCAGGCCAACAGCCCAAGCCAAAGTGTGTGTGTAGTTGTCAAAATAAAAGCAACTGAGTGCCTTAAGAACTCGCCTTAGTAGTCCGGTGAAGCTGTTTAGACCTTGCTAGGTAAATAGCGTTAGAAAAAAATAACTTGTTTCTTATACTCCCAATATAAGTTGATATTTGGATAGTTTAACATTATAAAAAGGTAAAGTATGTGACTAAGAAGAAGAGATGTATCTAACTGGGTATGTTAGTGCAATTCTTTATCAATATTGTTAATAAACATGAGCAAAAGCAAGTTCATTATTCTATCTAAACAATAATAAAGACTTAATATGTATGGATCCTATTATTTGTGAAACTGGAAACTATTCCAGATTTTACTAAAAATCTGCTAAATTTGGGATACCCTAGTAGGAACTTATCATAATGCAGAAGCCGAGCGAGCTAATTGGTTTCAGCAATTGTTGGTGAGTGCCAAAAATAAAGTAATCATAGAAAATCAATTTATTGCTGATATTGTTTACAAATAAAAGCTAAAAACACCTTCATTGTTTTATTTATACAATAATAAAGATATTAATTGAAAAACTTCATTCATATAGTGTTACTTGTGAAACTGGAATAGTAAAGTCTGCCAAATGTTGAATATCCTTGTAGAAACTACTATGATGCAGAAGCCAAATCATATATATGGTTTCGGCATTCGCTAGTGAGTGCTAAATAAATGATTCATAGCAAATTCACATTTTGCAGTTTTCAACATAGATATATAACCCTAAAATTAAAAAACATCCAAAAAACTAATTATTCGGCTCAAGTTCTTTCGCCACACAAAATTACTCTCTATGCCATAACCTTACAATATAAATAACTGCAGCATATAATCTAGAACTAGTCTGCATTTAAAATTCACATACAGAAATTGTTTTGTTTTAAGTACTGGAGTAAGACTCATTATCATTTCCTTTTTATTTCTATATACACATTTTAAGCTTTTTTATGTTTAAAACTTAAACGCGAGATGAATTATATATATGCTTGCAGGGAAAATTTTGAGGCCTGACTGAAAACCAGCTTCTGTAACTAATGTTATAGATTGCAGTATGCTGACACCAGGTCTTTTTGTCATGAGATTTGATTATGTGTAAGGATTTTTTTAAATAATATTTTTTGTACACCTTATGACAATAAATATTTCTTTTCTTTTGAAAATAAGGGTTGAGGAGGGGGCTACCCCTCTACACAACTCCCCCACAACAGAAACTCATAGTTACTGAAATATCCATGATCAAAGTTTTGAGCTTATGTTACCTCTGAACAACCATTGGTAATTTTGTATATTAATAACTTTGTGTTTTTAAGTTAAAACAAAATGTTAAGTATGTAATAACCTTGTAACAGTACTTAATATTATGGTAATTACGCATAAAAAATTAAAAAAAAATATGTATAAAACTATATATCTATGCACCAGGGAATAAATTATTGATGGAAAAGCATAAATCTTGAAAGAATAAAAATTACTATTATTTACAATTCCCACCCATATGCAATTTCTCCCTCTTCTTTACTACTTTTATTACCCTTACGTGCAAGTATATTAACATGTATAAAATTAAGTTGTAACTAATTGTATTACAGTTTCTGCACTATATAGATCTATATTTATTAATATTAAGCATATATTAGGTCTTTACCTATGAAATTACCATTTTGTATGATAAAATTGAAACAAATTTTTTTCATATATTTTTTATTTATATCAATCGAAGTAATCACCTATGCAATCGTTGCATTTTTGCCAATCCAGTGGCAGTTTATTGATGCTCTTCTTAAAGAAATCAGCTGGACTTGAAGCAACAATTTCTTCAAAGGCATTTTGTACTGCCTCTCAGGTATTCAATTTTTTTCTCGCCAAGGAGTTATCCAAATTATGGAAAAAGTAGTATTCTGTAGGCGCAAGGTCTGGTGAGCAGGGCGGATAACGGAGAACTTCCAACCCCAGTTCTTGCAACTTGGAGACCGTCTGCTGTGCAGTATGAGGTCGCGCGTTGTCATGCAGGAGCAGCAGAGACGAGCGATTGACCAATGCTGGTCAGAGATATGCCAGCTCCTCCATCATAGTGTTCAGTTCTTCACAGTACACGTCTGCAGTAATGCTTACCCCGTTTGGAAAGAAGCTGAGATGAATCACACCGGCGCTAGACCACCAAACAGTGACCATCACTTTTCTAGAGGTAATTTTTCGTTTAGGGCATTGTTTAGGTGCTGAAGCAGGATCCAACCAACTTGCTGAGCTTTTGCGGTTATCAAACAGAATCAATTTTTCATCACAGGTAACAATGCGGTTCAAAATTCCTTAATTTGTGTGCCTGTTGAGCAGCGCAAGGCACGTCTCGAGGCATACTTCGAGCTGTCGATCATTGAGTTCGTGGGGTACCCATTTGTCTAGCTTTTTTACCTTGTCAATTTGATGCAAATGCACCAATATTGTTTTGACGCAAACATCGAAAGCTACTGCTAATTCAGCCGTAGATTATGTATTGTCAGCTTCCACAATCACCTTTAATTCGTCATTGTCGACCAAAGTCTTCGGACAACCGCGAGGATCATTTTTCAGGTCGAAATTCCCAGAACGGAAGCGAGCAAACCAATAACAGGTGGTGTGTTGGTTTGTAGTGTTAGCTCCGTAAACGTCGTTGATGTTGTGTGCCGCTTGTGCCGCATTGCTGCCAGGACGGTACTCATATTCCACAATTACTTGAATTTTTAACGTATTCATGATGACAAGAAAAATTGAAATGCGATGAATATGTAACACTAATCAATAAACAAATGACTACTTTTGGAAATGAATTCCATGTTTTTAAAATAAAATTAATTTGAAATTATAATTCTTAGCCAAACAAAAATCATTTTGATTTGAAATGGCCAGTACTGGAGAACATCAATTTCATAGGTAAGGACCTATTATTTACTAAATTAGTTGTTTAAGAATTTACTAATCCTGATGGTTTATTGTCATTTTGTTATGTGTTACACATAAATGGTGGTGGTGGAAATCAACTTCGAATCTTTTGTTGTTGAACTTGGCATAGAAGTTGTTCATGATGTACAGGTCACTGGTAGAGTTGTGTATTTTTCCACAGAGGCCAAGGACTTAATAAAAAAATAATACAATAAACTATTGTCCTCATTTTTCACTCCATTATTTCACATTTAAGTTTATAGTGGTTAAAAAAATATAAACAAACATATGTTCCAAATCAATAAAGAATATGGTGTGATCCCAATACAGAGTATTATTATTCCTATATTAACTTGCGACTCAGACGGGTCTGCTCTGACTAGTGTGCTAGGTCACCATGGCTATATGTGGCTTTATGAGCATACAAATAATTTATATTATATTCCTGGTCATATGTTGCCATAACCAAAATGATGGAAAATGTTCAGTTGGTCAGACAAATAATTTACATTAGATTATTTTGGGTAACTGACCCATATAAAATCAATACTTAACAAACCCACACTCGAGATGGTACTTTCAAATGACAACCCACTAAGACACTAGTTTTTTTTTTCGAACCCCACTCTATTGACCTAGCTGTAGGGTATTAGAACTCTTTTATAAATCAGGACCTGATAGTACATAAAAATAAGTATAAAACTGTAATGTTGCTTGGTTACCAGTTGTTATTGCGGATCCAATAAATGAAGATTCAGATTTAATTACTGTTATTTATTTCTAGTCCAAACACCCGACACTAGCAAGGTCTTAACAGCTTCACCGGACTACTAAGGCGAGCGCTTAAGGCACTCAGCCGATTACACAACTAGACAATTGTTTAATAGAACTGTTATACTTACAGGAGGTTTCCCAACAATGTCCACCCGCAATACACAGTTTCCTGGCATTCGTAATCCATTTAGACATTTTATTATCTCATAACCATCACTATCTTCTACCAACCCAACACGTACTTTTCTATACATACCGCTTTCATCATTAATAAGATTATCCAGAATAAATTCACTTATGTTACATTCATTCTTCAATATAACTTTTACATCTTGATATTTTGTCTGGGGAAGATAAAACTAGTATAAACAATACTTAAGGGTATATATATGCCAATGTAGTCAAGGAAAAAAATTACCTTTAGTGGTAGCCCTCGTATTGTTATCATCATTTTGAAATAGTAATGAATAATATTTTTTCACAAGTGTAAAATATAATCCATGAATGCAATACACATCCACAAGCCGCAATTAGCGAAGTAATGAAAAACTTCTAAAAGGATCCTACGGAAGCAATGGCGTCTTAAGGGATGATCGATATTCATCGATAATGAAGAAACATCAATATCTAGCTAAAAACAAAGACTTTTTGACATCTATGTTTTGATATCGATAACAGCGCCACAATGATGTTATCAGAATACAATATCAAAAGGACAATATATTCTTTAGGGTCATCTAACGTTGCATGTACTAGCTAGGGACTAGATAACTATCAAATTGTACTAGTTAACGCTAGATGATACTAATAAACGTTATCGAAGTAAGACGTACGAATAGTTATTTCTATACATTTCTTAAGGGAAAAAGGAAAAAGGGACAGCTTCAGAATTTTTTTTTTCAATGTTGGTCAACTCTTGTACCAGCACGGAACAAACAACATGGAAAACACCCGATAAAGTTAGTTTTTTTACAGACAGTTTTATTTGATAGCAAAAACATCAATGTTTTGAGAAATCGATGTTTATTGAACATCGATACTTTTAAACCGATGTTAACAACACTGACAATATCGATATTTTTCTAATAACACTCATCCCTAGGCGTCTTGTTTCAGTGTTGCTATTTCATAAAATGTAAAGCCCTCGCTAAAGTTCCTAAAATAGTAGGCAGTTTTATATGAATTTAATTTATAATCCATTAAGTTATTATCTTTTAAAAACGTATAAAATTAACTATCCATAATAGTCATAAAATAGACTGTTTAACTAAAGTTATATATATATGTGCACTCAGGCTTAATGCAAAAAAATATTGAATACAGTCAAATTTTATACAAATTCAACAAATAGCTACATATGCATTTAATCCATCGACATTTTGATCTATTAATCCCATAAGATCGATATGTCGATGTTTTCCATGTAAACTTCGATGCTATTCCAACCTTGATGAATATCGAATATCACTATTCAGAGTAGGACTGTTGATATTTTTTAAAATATCGGATTTTCGATATATCGATATTTATGAATATATCAATATCGGAACTCGATATATTGGAAAAAAATATCGATATTTCGATATATCGGCTATGGTAAAAAAAATGTAATTCAGCTTAACATTGATTTACAGTTTTTAATCCAGTATATTTGTACAGTTTATACCATATATGTTTTAAAATATAACAGTACAGTTCTAAGAACCACTTGCACAAACGTCATTCAATCATATTGATAATCGTCATCATTATTGTTTTATCTAAATAAGATAATTATGTGTACCAATATTTTTCAGTCCATCAATACCAAGTTTTTTAAATAGTGGTAGTCTACTAGTTTCACTAGTAGAATAACATTTCGATGTCTGCTGGTTCGAACCCCGGTGTGTAATAATGAATTTTACGAAATTCGCGTACACTTACTAATTTAAATTGGTAACAGTATCGTCTGACGGTCAAGGAAAACCCCGTGAGAAAAGCTGAGCCTGAGAAATGTTCTGGTAGTATTACTATATGTGAGAAAACGTACAATTGTGGTTTTCTCAGAGTTTGAAATTGCCAATACGCCGTGGGCTAGTGTAGTGATTATGTCCATACCTTCTTTCAGGAAAAGGTCTGTAGCCCTGCAGTGGCTCTCTTACAGGCTGATGGTAATGAATATTTTTCAGCAAGAGATTTTTTAAATACTATTTACTTCATATGTTCAGCTGTTTCACTAGGTACTACGATTACTAATAGCCTGCTTCATATTCATTAATCCAAAACGTGGCAGCGTAGACAATAACGGAAGGAATAGGATAAATGCAGGATGCACGACATGGAGAAAGATGTTCAGGTTATGCGATCCACGAATGCCCTTGTAACTCACGGGGAAGGCGTATAAAATGGTTATGTTACAAAAGAAACGGATGGGAAAAAACTGTACGCGGCAGAGCTGCGATTGTTAAGATGTATGGTGTAACTAGAAGTGATAGAATAAAAACGTATCAGATAAAGTTTGAAAACATCACCAGTGACTGAGAAGTTGAGAAATAATGGTTAGCATGATACAGGCATGTCATAAAGAGAGATGAAAGACTTATAACTAGAATAGTTTTAAGTATGAAAGTGAATAGATATAAAAGTAAAGGAAACCGAAAAAAGTATGGATAAAGTATGTAAAAATAACATATGTAATAGGTGTGAATTCTGAGATTATATCTGACTGAGGAGACTGGAAAAGAAAAACATAATGTATCGATTCAACCTAGGTAGAATAAAGTTAAGAAAATGATTATTAATAAAAAAATATCGACCGTCGATATCCAAATTATAATATCAAAATATCGATATATCGCCCAAAAAATATTATTAAAAAATATCGATATTTTCAGATAAAAATATCGATATTTCGATATATCGATATTTTATCAACAGTCCTAATTCAGAGCTGTTGCCTGTTACAGTGTTACATTTGTGATTTGTTGTTTTTACAGTTGCTGAACAAGATAGAATTGGGTGATAAAATGTATTATTTAATTTGCGTGAGTGGGCTACCTGCAAACGTGAGTGTTTTATTGTTATGCATAATTCAGCAATTTACAAATTATTTCTTCAAATTTGTATTCAGATAATTTAGCGTTACACTGTAACCAACTAGTGACTCGCCCCAGCTCCGCACGGGAGCAATGTAGATATCCTAGAGCGTTTGGGGGAGGGGGCTGACTACCCCTCTATACCACTCCCCCGCCGTGGAAAGTCATAGTTACTGAGATATTCATGGTCAAATTTTTCAGGTTGTGCCACTTCTAAATAATCATTAGTAACTTATTTAATAATTTGGTGATTTTTAAATTAAAACAAAACAATTTGTACAATACTATGTCTATATACAAGTATTGCAAGAAATAATTGCAGAAAAAGTGTAAATTTTGTGGAAAAAATAAAAATAAAAAATCTTGTAACAGAACAAAAAAATATATAGCAATTGTGCATAAAAAAAGTTGTTTTCAACTAATTAGATAATATATTATTAATAGATAGTATTATTATTTATAGATAATATTATTTATAGAAAGCATGAATATTGAAAAAAAAAGACTAAAATTCAATATTATTAAGTATAACATTCTATTTTTTTTTTTAGTTTTTCATTAAATAATTCACATTTAAGCTCTTAATGGTAAAAAAATATTCAATGTAAAACAACAAGGAATTAGATGTACTCACAATACTAACCTACATTGAGGATTTTCGTCTATTAACCGAAATTATCCCAGATGGATTCACTTGGAATAGTTTGCTTGCTCACTGCACTCGCTGGCTTGCTTATATGTGAAGAGGCTTTATGATCATAGAAATAATTTATATTATATTCTTTTCTATGATTGTGACAGTTGAATTATGGATTAAATATAGTACTAAAAAACAAAAAATACTAGATTTGGTGAAAAGACTCTGTTTGTCATACAAATAATTTATATTTGATTTTTTTTTTTAATACTAGTAAATAATTATAAAATAACAATAAATATGTACAAACAACAGAATTATACTATGAAAAACCTTAAAAATGCACCTCTTAAGGAAAAATCACGTTCCCTTGCACATAAATTCAAACACAAATAAAAAAAAACAAGATGTCTCGTGGGGGATGGGGGTGTCTTTTGAAAGGGGGAGCAACCCTTAATAACCTCAAATTTCAGATGGGAATTTCTAATGCCAAGCTGATAAAAATGGTTACTATGGGTTATCCCTTAAAGGTTAATATGTACCATTGCATATATATGCTCCATATTTTGATTAAATGAAGTAACAAAGTTTACGCTATGCAAAAACACTTACACCATAAATGCAGGTAGGCAGCAGAAAAAAAATTGTTAGGAACTCTAACGCTCACATATAAAAACATTGTTGAGGCGTCAAAGTTAACTTGTGTTCTCCCTGCCATATATTGTTGACTGAGCATGAGTAAACTCAATGCTTTTCTTTTCTAGAGAAGAAAACAGATTGATATACGAAAACCTAAGATGCACACTTAACATCTCTGGCACACCTACACGATCACCACCACACGTGTACACGCTTACACATGAAAGTGGAAGGGTTTACTTTTTTCCCTTTTCGAACTGAAAAACTCTTAATTTTCCGATAATAAATATATGGAGGAGTTGTTGAGACGTGTATGCTTGGTACACATATACGTTTCAACAACTCATACATATATGAATAGTTAGCTAATATAGGTCGCGATTTTGCATGCAACAGGCAACAGCCAAGCCGAAGTGTGCCGTGCACCCTTGAGCTGGTTGCCAAAATAAAATCGGCTGAATGCCTTAAGCGCTCGCCTTAGTTGTCCGGTGAAGCTGTTAAGACCTTGCTGGGTCTACAGTGTAGTCATTTCGAAAAAAAAAAATCTCCGGCACACAAAAATGAGTGCATAATTTTGGATCATGCAGTTGTTTCGAGAAAGAAATCTCGGTCGCTTGTGTTTTTGTAAAAATAACTTTAATACATGCGGGTAAAGAATCATAAGTTTATAGGGGAACTATAACCGCCTGTGTATATTGGGGATTTTTGCGGCCGGTTTTGAGCTACTTTTATAGGAGTTTGTGCTTCTTGGGTTTTTATACGTCAATGGGGAAACAACAGAGAATAGCGAGTGAAATAAAATAAATTCTCAGTAAAATGGACAGTCAAAATAATCTTTTAAAAACATGTTAAAAATGTTCTGTTTTCAGATAACATTTAAACAAGTCATATCATTCATCAAAGATATAAAAAAACACAAAATTAGCTATTGGATTAGACAAACAAAAAAATCATCAGACATGAAGAAAATATTCATAGAAGTGTATTCGCAACGTGATGCAGAGAAACTTATAACACTGTTTAATGGAAAATTATATGTAACAAATGATAATATCACTTATGAATGCAAGGCATTCCTTGAGTCAAAATGTGAAGCAAATACTACTGAAAATCCTTTTAGAAAGAATATGCAAGAAGCAATTGGCACATCCAAAAAAAACCAGTCTAAAAATAAAGTAAGTATGGAAGATCATTGAATACCATTGAAAATTTATTGACAGATTATGCTACAAATTATTCAGTCTATACCTACTAATAAAGTTAAAAGTTAAGTTTTATGTTAACCGTAAAGTTCACATATTGAAACCAGCAGACCCGGGAGACATCCCACCCTGATAATAAAAAAACCTGGACAAATTATGTATACCCGATGAAAACAGCATGAAAAACTACTTAACGAGTTTTTGAGTTTATCACAAACAGATAGACAGATGACTCTTTTTTGTTCAAAATGACTACGCTATTGATCTAGCGAGGTCTTAACAGCTTCACCGGACTACTACAGATGAATTTGGTTTATAACATGTAATGACTATTAAATATAAAAAGTGAAGACTTAAGATCTGGTCAAACAGTGGATGGGGTGTGACGGCGACGCGATGCAGGCGGAACGGGAAGAGTTGTAATATATTTGTTAATGTAGAATATGTCAACAAGTTATAAATAATTTTAACCATGCACATCATTCAATCATGCTATAATACACTGTCTACCTATCAAGTTACTTTTTGAGCATGGCCAATAGGATGTATTCTGGTTCAGTTATGCCACTTTGTTTTACCAATTTTGTAGTCCGGTGAAGCTGTTATGACCTTGCTGGGTCAATAGCGTAGTCATTTCGAAAAAAAAAGGTTTACCAATTTAAGCTTGTACACAGCGTCAGGGTGTCTTTCTTTCATACTATGCATTATTCTATCGTGCAACATTTTATTATTAAGTACTATCCGGTTTAGGGGACATTCTCCCAGCCTTATAACAAAAAAAACCTTGACAAATTATATATTTACAAATTCCACATATATAAGTGAACTGTTGAAATTCTGTTCAGTAGTTTTTAAGTTTATTGCAAACAAACAGACGTACCTGAGGACTTTGTTTTAAATTATATAAGTGATAATCTTATTACACAACTGGCAACAAATCTCTAGGAGTTAGTCTCTTCAACACAGTCAATAGTATAGTGTGTCAATCAAAGGAGGCTTGTAACAATTTAGGATCAATTGTAGTAGGATGTATATGCTTCTATACAGTACTAAACTATAAAAATGATATTTTATTATAGAAATTAATACATATATCTATTATTAAGTGTTGCACAAATTTACTGTTCAAAGCTCTGAAGATGCTTTTTCTTCTTGTTGACTTTTAGATGTTTTAAATTAAAGACTCTATTATGTTTTTAATTTATTTTTGGGAAAGAAGTAATTCTTTTTTTTCTCGAACTGACTAGGCTATTGACCTGATCGGCCTCCACAGCTTCACCTGGCTAAAAAGACATGCTTCTAGTATTTTGCAAAGTACCTGGGCGACCAAGCCTAGCTCGGTTCTTTAAAAAACATTTTTAAATTAAAAGAAACTGTTAGGATTGCCTTATATAATTAAAAAAAATAAATTAAAAAGATGTATCGCTTCTATTGTCACTCGGATTCGAACTGAGGTTTACACGGATTTTCGAAGCAATCGATTTCCATCTGAGCTATTTTTGTTTTGACAGCGGCGGCGAAATTTACCATTATATTCTAGCTATATTATTTCATTGCCTGAAAACTCATTTAAAAAAAATGCTATGAATAAAATCTAGCTAGATCGATGTATCGTCCCCGAAACTACCATACTAAGTTTCACGGAAATAGATGACGCCGCTTCCCAGATCCTGAATATATCCAAAAATAAAAATATACAAGAATTGCTCGTTTAAAGGCATAAGATATAGGGAGTATATATCATATAAAAAATAGTTGTTAATAAAATATTTCTTAATTATATAGACATGTGAGGAATCAATTTTTACAGGATCAAGAATTCGTACCAGTAACTTTGAATAATAATCCTGCGTCCACAAAACCTGTGTTACCAAAATTTAACTATGCTATGAAAATGATAATGGACGAAATGAACGATTTAATAAAAAACCATTGCAGCAATCAATTACCGCTATGTCGGAGAACTTTGCGTGTACGAATACGGACGAGACTCACAGAGTTGTATGAAGGCAAACAGCTAGCCGATGTGTATAATATTCCGACAGCAAAAATAGTTGCAAGATATCGAAAGGCATATAATAAGAGTACGGATGAGATTTTTATAAAACAGACATATAATATGGTGAAAGCTGCGTGTTGGCCTGGCGAGGAAACTGTGAAAGATGGGAAATATCTCGAAGAAATGGACTTAGAAGATGAAGAAGTAATTAATACAGATAGTTGTGAAAATTCAGGTGGGTTGTATTGAAATGTTAATTCGCATATGTGTTTTTTAAATTATCATAAGTACCTGGGCGACCGAACCTAACTGGGTTCTTTAAAAAACATTTTTACATTAAAATAAACTGTTAGGATTTCCTCACAAAATTTTCACATAAAAAAAAGATATATCTCATATAATTATAATAATAACACTATTTATTTAATTCAAATAAATTGTATATAAATTTATATATACTCGGATTCGAACTGGGGTTACACGGATTTTCGAAGCAACCAATTTCCAACTGAGCTACTTTTGTTATGATAGCGGCAGTGAAATTTACCTTCATATTCTAGCAATATTTTTTTTCATTGCCTGAAATCTCAGTTGAAAAAGTTTTCTATGAATAAAGTCTAGCTAGATCGATTTATCGTCCCCCGAAACTACCTACAACTTAGTATGTAGGTAGTTTCGGGGGACGATAAATCGATTCATGGAAATAGATGACGCCGTTTCCGAGATCCTGAATATATAAAAATATACAAGAATTGCTCGTTTAAAGGTATTAGATTGGTAATAAAAAAAAGGTGCATTGTAACCACTATACTAAATGTAATATGTCCTAGAGCTGCACTTAGACATGTTCTGGTCCAACCAATGTATGTATAGCCGGGGCATTTTCTAGCAGTGGCTGCCAATAGATTGTAGAGCTCTTGTTCACCGCAGTTATTTTTAATTTGCATTGTGCTTTTCATAGGGAACCAATGATACTCTAAGTAACAAGATTAAGTGTATACCAACAGTGACATGTTAAACATTTGCTAGTTACCAGTATTGAGCAGAGGTTCCCAAAGTGTGCGCCGTACAGCACCGCACTCATCTTAAACCTTTCTCCAGTAGCTTAACTTCGTCTTTGGCGAGTACAACATAAACCATTATATATCCAGCATACACTGATTCATGTAATAGATGTTTTCATATTTATGCCTATCCAATTAATATTATTGTATGGATTTCTATGGTCTGTACTTATTTCAACTGCTAGCTAGCTAAGGTTAGAGCGCAGTAACAAAATACTAAACTTGAAAGTGCGGACTGAAAAAGTTTGGGAACCCCTGATATAGAGAGTGCTTTGGGTACTGATTAATTTTGTAGGTGGTAGAGCCATGCTGATGCTATAATTGGTTTCAGCACGAATGGCTCGGCTCGTCCGGGGTAGTACCACCCTCTCACAGAAAACCGACGTGAAGTAACATTGCTTGCATTGTTGCGTTTCGTTCGGTTAGTGAGAGCGCCAGAGGCCCACCTCCCTCCCCCTCCCTTCCCCTTCCCTACCAACACAGTCTGGCAACGCACTTGCAACTCCTCTGGCGTTGCTGGTGTCTATGAACTGTGGTGATTACTTAACATCAGATGACCCACCTCCTACCTCGTTTGCCTCTTATGATATAAAAAAAAATCAAGTGCCACAAAGCTATCATAATAACTACATGTGTTAGAAAATATTGTGCAGATTACAATAGAAACTTCTAGAAGTAATGGAATTCCATTGTCATTCTTAAGTATTACTATTTTCAGAAACAATTTAAAGCTTTCAAACACTATTCCAGCTATAAATAATTATGTCAGAAATGATAAATGGAACAAACAAGACCTCTATTATTGAGTGGCATTGAAATGGATATAATTGCCAATAAGATATTAAAATTGCATCACAAGCACAGTAATTCCTGAATATACAAAGAGTGAAACATATTTAAGTGGTAGAATATATTTTTTGTATATTCATATAATTAAATTGAACTAAAATGAATAATGATTTTATTGTATTTAATTAATTAATAATTTTGTTATTGGGGAAATTATGACATATAGGTACTGGGCTATTCTGAAAATATTTAAGTACAGTTTTTATTCCATTCCAACTGAAAGTTTATATTTCTTTTTCCATGGTAATGACCTCTCACTGAAATTATCAACAATTTTGTTAATAGTATTGTAGGAACTTCATGTTTTCGTGCTAGTAACCTTTTTACTGCGACCCTCACTGCGCGTAATAAAATATATTAGAAATGTCAAATGAAACTTCTTTTTTTGTATTGTCATAAGCTACCAATCTGTCATGGGTAATTCATATTTTGAGTGTACAATTATTAAATGTTTTTCTAAAGTATCACTAGTCTAATATCTCGCAGTACTAACATTTCAGAATTACCCCTAGAAAGAGTCTGTGGTTCTCAAGATTTAAGTTATTTAATTATGTAGAAACGCAGGGCCTGCTAGTTGGGAAAGTAATAATAACATAAAAATGCTCCTAATTGTTACATAACTATAAAAAGAATAGAAAAAAATATGTATTTAGTTCATAATGTAAAAATATAAATACAAAGTAGGTTTATAAAAGATTATGGGAGTCATTGTAACATGAATTTGTTGCTCGGCTGAAGAACAATTTATAGAATGTAAAAATATCTCAATTGTAAGCTTATCTAAATTAGATATAATATTAGTTTCTTTAAACATTGAGAATCACTGACAATTACTATTAAAAAGCTACACGGGGTTATTACAAAATTATTACACACTAAAATAACCCCAAAGGAGTATTTGAAAAAAATAAATAACAACGGCCCTAGAATGTTATATTAAAAAAAAAATATATTGTAAAACACTATAAACTATCATATAAACAAATATGAACCATAGAATCTACAAGAATTTACGAGCGATAAATGTAGCGTCCAGATTAATGTTGGTAGTTAACAATATATTGTCACGCTGGGAAGGAGAATTTTCGGGATTACCTCAATGCACCTTACCTACGTTTCCAGCAAATTAATTAGTACGACTTTAGTGGGTGGATGTTGTCCGCTAAACATCTTGGTAAAGAAGTCTGGCAATCAAATAAATCAAGCTTCAACAATGACAGCATATCTGATCCTAATTATTCCTAAATCACATTCTTGTAATAGAACATCTCCAAGAACTTTGATACAAGGTCACTTTAAGTCGAATTAAGCCACTAACCACATTTGGACTAGCCTTGTTTCGATTAAATTTCATTACATCTATAATTCATCCTTCCTGCATCTAAGTAAAAAGGCGTGATATACATCGCAAAAAAATAATCAAAAAAATATTAATCGACAATACCATACCAGTTTTTGTTAAGTGGTAGAGCCACGCTGAAGCTATTACTGGTTTCAGCAGAATGGGTCGGCTCGTCCGGGGTAGTACCACCCCTCTCACAGAAAACCGATGTGAAATAACAGTGCTTGCATTGTTGTGTTTCGTTCGGTCAGTGAGAGCGCCGAGCATCTCTCTTACTATTTCCTTGTTTCCCTCTCTTTCCCCTCTCCCATATACAGGCTGGCAACGCACTTACGACTTCCCTAATGTCGCTAGTGTCTATGGACGGTGATGATCACGTAACATCACCAGTTGGTTTACCTCCTTTGAAATAAAAAAAGCCACTTCCATAAATCCATACGTATAATAAGAATGTATATATAAAGTGCCTGAACTTTTTCGATTTTCGTGAAAATTTTGTCTAGAAATAAGTAATCTGTTTGTATAACCATGCATCACTTCTAAAATACTGAGTTCACAATAAACCTCAGCAAGAAAATCATAAAGCATATCTGCAATAGTAACTAATTTTTTGTTTCATTAAAGTCGGTTCACTCTGTCAAAAGATATTGTAATTTGAATGACGACTGGAGTCATCTACGAGAGAAGTGCAGTAATCTATACTAATACTAGCCTCTGCCCGCGACTTCGTTCGCGTGAAATAGATACTTTGGGCTAACGCTAACACGCAGCGGAAGCTCTTAAGAGGAAAAAAAAAACGATTTTGAAACATTCTTCATTGGTGCTCCGCTCCTATTGGTCTTAGCGTGATGATATATAGGCTATAACTATCCTCGATAAATGAGCTATATAAATAACATTGAAAGAGCTAGATAGGAGCTATATAACATTCAAATTGGACCAGTAGTTCTTGAGATTACCCCTTACAACGTCACAAACTCACAAACTTTACCTCTTTATAGTATTAGTATAGACTAGCCTCTGCTCGTGCCTTCGTTCGTGTGGATTAGATACACTAACACGCAACATTTCTCAAAAGGAAAAAATATCCTGATTTTGAAACATTTTTCATCTGTGCTCCGCTCTTATTGAACTTAGCGTGATGATATATAGCTTATAACCATTCACGATGAATGAGCTATATAACTGAAAGAATTATTCAAATCGGATTAGTAGTTCTTGAGATTACCCCCTACAACGTCACAACATCACGTCACAAACTCACAAACTTTACCTCTTTATAATATTAGTATAGATTAGGGGGTTTGTTTGTTTAGTAGGTTGAATATGCTAATCACAGGAACCTCTGGTCCGATTAAAAAAAATATTTTAGTGATAGATAGCTCATTTATCAATAGGACCAATGGGAGCGGTGCACCAATGAATAATGTTTTAAATTGATTTTTTTTCCAGACTATTTTTCAATTATTCTCCTTTATACAAACCTTGTTCTGACAATTATAAAAAAAAAATAATAATAAAAAGCAAATAGCCAAATAGTCTAAATAAGTGCAGTCAATCTGCAGTAATGCACTGGCATTCAGTAATTGGTTTATACATTTTTATGTATGCAGGTAAAGAAACAACAATGGATGTACTTGATGAAGATAATCCAGAAAAGGATCCCGTAAGAGATGAAGAAGAATGGAGTGTCGCTTCATGGTCTGATGATGGGGATAACGAGAGACATAGAACAGAGGTACATTTTTCCTTCTTATAACATAGGTGGTAGCACACTGAAGCCATTACTGGTTTCAGCGTGAATGGTTCGGTTCGTCCGGGATAGTACCACCCCCTCACAGAAACACCGATGTGAAATAACAGTGCTGGCATTGTTGTGTTCGTTCGATCAGTGAGAGCGCCGGAAGCCCACCTCCATTCCTGTTTCATTCTTTCCCTTTCCTTCCCTTCCCTTCCCTTCCCTTCCCTTCCCTATTCTCCCCCCACCCCCCACCCTCCCAACACAGGCTGGCAAAAAACACTTGTGACTTCTCTGGTGGTGCTGTTGTCTATGGACGATGGTGATCCCTTCACATTAGGTGATCCACATGTTCCTTAGCTTTCTATGATATAAAAAACTTTTGACAAGTCACCATAAAAGTTACTACCGAGGTGGAATAGTTACTTTAGGCAAATGCTGACTTAAACTCGCTCCTTCGTTTACATAGAAAGTTAAAATATTTATAATACCCGATTTTGAAACATTCAAACATTCTTCATTGGTGCTCTTCTTCTCCTATCAGTATTAAATTGATATTATATTCCTTATTAGTAATAAGTAAGTAAGTCTTCTTAGTAGTAGTTATTTCCTAGTCTTCCTTGATAAATGAGTTATCAAACACTGAAATAAATTTTCAAATCGGACCAGTGGTTCCTGAGATTAGTGCGTTCAAGCAAACATACACTTTAGCTTTATAATCCTAATATAGATTATATACAACTCGCCACGACGTAAATGCTGTAAATCGTTCGCTACGTATCTAGCGGATGACTGTTTAAAATTTAACACCCTTCAATCCTTAGATAGTTCATGATCACATATAAAATAATAATATCAAAACAAATACTAATAAACAATCAAGAAGATCTAAGTTTGTTCTAAGACTTTTAAAAGTATGAGAACAGTACTTTTAAACGTAAAAAAATCACGTCTAGGTCAATGAACTAGATTAAAGGGGAACTTTCAAAGTTAATCATTACTTAACTGCGTATCGTTGGATCACCGCACGCTCGAACAATGGGAAGCGGGGCGCTGGTCGAGGTGGGGACGCGGGCGAAACTGCGCGGCACGATGTGATTCATTGCTGTCCCTATTATTACATTTTGCAGTTACAGTAGTTAGTGTACACTTGCACTCGTTTTTGCATAAATCACCTGTTGAGTATGCATCAGTTTTGAGTTTGTCGAGGTAATTACGTAAGCATCTATTTTTTTTTTATTGATTTCGAACGAGAATCGACTAACGATTATTCAGTAAAAATATTGCTGGCGACTAACCAGTCGCGCTGTATTTTCAGAACGATCATAAAATGTGTCGTGAATGGAAGAAAAATGCCACTTAATATACTCTATAAGAGGATATTGGAATAAAACTTAGTATACATTGCTCCTTTTATATTTGTATAACGCAACGATGTTTGGTACATACGTACTAACACCGTTATCTTTTTTCGCTAGTCCAACTTAACCAAACCAAGATGAAACTGTTTTGTTTTAACCTAAAAATCATCAAGATAGCAATAAACAAAACGAATTTTCTGTAGGTAGTAGAGCCACGCTTAAGCTATCACTGGCTTCAGCATGAATAGGTCGGCTCACCCGGGGTAGTAACACCCTGACAGGAATTCCGACATGAAGTAACAGTGCTTGCATTGTTGCGTTTCGTTCGGTTAGTGAGAGCGCCGGAGGCCCACCTCTCCTTACCTTCCTCCTCTCCTCTTCCCTTCTTCTCTTCCTCTCCCCAAACAGAGGCTGGCAACGCACTTGCGATTCCCCTGGTGTTGCAAGTGTTTATGGACAGTGGTGGTCACTTAACATCAGGTGACCCACCTGTTCGTTTGCCTCCTATGATATAAAAAAGAAACTTGTCATTTTTTCCGTCTTGGTTCGGTTTGGTGAGTTAGATTTGTGAAACGAGACAGGTCCACGGTTCTTCAAACCCACAGTGACTCAAACACAAACACAAACAGTATTTTCAAACTTCATTCTCCTCTTTTCGACTCTTTCTGTCATCTCCTTTCATCTTGTCCTATACTTGTAACAACATCATTTGTGACTTTCCACCATCTGTCAATACAAATACTTCCATTAGAAAATATTAATTGTTTTAGTGGATTTATCATATAACTAATTTAGTTTTCAACTTGTTCTTTTTGCTTTACAGATTGTTGCGGCAGAAGAATAAGAGAAAATAATAAAGTAGTATATACAAGAAAATGTTATTTTATTTTTATTATTATTTAAAATTACAAACATTGTTATATGGTACCGATTGTTTTCAATATTCTCAGCATTCTACATTGTTATGACCTACACCTGTGTGAAGGCTCAAGTTTCGTCTCTTTGCCGCGTTAAAAACTAACCTCAAAATGTAAAAGCGATAAAGGAAGTGTAAAATGTTACACATTATTGAAGTAAAACTTCTTTTAGGACCGTAATAATAGAATTGAATCTATGAAACGAAAAGAGATGTATATATGAGTTCTATGCCGTAAGAAAATTACATAGAAAATGTTTCTAAATAGTTTTATTATCCTCTATAATACCATATATTACCTAGCTAACTTCGCAACTTTAATGCGTGAATCGGTTACCTACCGGTTCCAATTGTATTATCAAACTCAAAAAATCTAGAACCCAATTACAGCGACTTCCACCATGTCCAATTGTGAAACCAAACCATTAAGGGTCTCGCTCAAACATATACCTAGTTGGCTTTTTTTCTTGAACTGACTACGCTATTGACCTAGCAAGGTTTTAACAGCTTCACCGGACTACAACTTTAGTGAATGACTAACGCACGTGTGGAACAAATTTCGATGAGGCGGACGTAGCGTCATCTTTCATTCAGCCACAACAATAATTTTGTTTTGTTTGAAATACGAATGACCGTTAAAGCATTTGGATGTTGTTTATACTAAAATCGCCAGTAAAAAAATGGAGGGTAAGGTTAGGTTAAAAACACGCACTTTGCACTGTTAACGAAATACTAAAAAAACATTTGAAAACCAATCTGTATTAACGTAACATTGAAACTTTTTTCAAACCGGCAGCCACTCATTCTACTAGTATTACGCGGCACGCGCCGACGACCTAGCGCACTTTGATAAAAGCCGCCAAACAAACCACACCTGCATTTATAGCTGAATTTTAGTATCTAATAAAAATGAATATTTATGTAATAAAATAAATAAACAGTCATTATTTTATGGAACAAATTTGTAATGCTTACTTTTTCTTTATGCCATAGCTGATTCCTGTCGTAATCTGCTCATTTATACATATAACTTATATAAAACAATTTCGATGTTTCACATCTGCCAGGCGTCCCGTGACAGGTCCATTTTTCTCTAATAAAAGAAATCTCTTCTATGATATATATAAATAACCTCTACCCGCGATTTCTTTCGCGTGGAATAGTTACTTTAGGCATTAGCTAATACGCAATGGAAGCTGTCAAAGGAATAAAACTCGATTTTGAAATATACTTTATTGGTGCTCCGCTCCAATACCAACCAATAGGTCTTAGCGTGATGATATAGCCTATAACCATTCTCGATAAATATAAGATAAATAAAGATTACCCCTTTTTTTTAACGTGGGGAAATCCCTTATAGATACCCACCCTCTCTCCCGGGGGAGAGGGTGGGTTATGTCCGACTCGCACGGACTAAAACCCCACGGTGTACCGACATACCGTGTTGTTTGGGCGGCAAGGGATCGTTCTAGCTAATCAACCTTGTAGAGCCGCCCCAACGGTCCGCCCGGCGGAAGATGGCCGCCGAGCTCTTACCTATAGAGAGACAGACTGGGTACACAACAGCTGTCTCCCCTCTTCCGCCGGACCTGTGCAATGAAGGGATGAGCCCCACGGCTGCATCCCCACAGGTCCGGCTATGGTGGCAGGAGGAGTTGGGCAAAGCGCCGCCTCCTCCTGTCAGTCCTCTGTTGGCGGAGACGGCCACTTAGAGGATCTACCTCGTGGGCCCTCTCCGCCGCCTCTTTTTGCGAGATGAACTCGCAAAAGGAGGTCATTGCTCGTCACGCCTGTTCGCTGCCGAGCATGGCGTAGACCACACTCGGCAGCTACAAATTCCCCCAGAGTGCGGCGCTGTCCCTCCCATGCAACACACTCGGAAAGCGTGTGCTGCGCGGTGTCTTCCTCAGCGCCGCACTCGTTGCAAAGCCTTTACAGCTTCACCGGACTACATAAATTAACAAACTGTATTACTTAGATAACAAAGAGTATAATACTTAATATTCGGAATGTCAAAAATTGTGAAAGCGAGACTAATGATAATAATTTCAATTAACAAATTATGGAATGTGAATAATTCACACTGTAATTAGTTTAAAGATTCAAAGCAGAACACAATTATTCTATTCTATTGAGTTTTCACTGCTGTCGCCAGGCCTTATGACGGCCTCTACTTTTTTTATTGTGGTTACCAATCTTTTAGTACATTATTACTGCCTTTGTCGAGTAGATTCAATAGACTAATAAAATGATGGCCGTCTTGTTAGAGCTTTCCAGGTCGTTTTTGTGGCAACTCAGAACACAATACTCCATGGTATAATTTCCCATCTACTTCACTTGTGCACAATAACTACATTATATTACGTAAGACACCACCAATATTACAAATAGAGCCAAATAACACAATTTATGAATAAAATTAAAAATCCACTAGATATATGACATTCCAAGACTCCGCCAAAAACTCAAACATATTTTTTTTTTAAACTTTTTTTGGCAATCAATCTTTCAGATTATTACTGCCATTGTCACATAGTCAGTAATAATCCAAGCGTCGTACGATCATTTCAATATTAAGCTTCGTGTGAATCAATATTCCAACAAGATGGTGGATCCAAGGGATCCTTGTTAGAACTTTCCAGGGAGTTTTTGTGGCATCTCATTTTCCATTCACTTCACTTATGCACAATAAAGTAACTATATCACATAAAACACCACCAAATTTAAAAATATAAAGTCAAGACAAGATTATGAATAAAATATAAAATCCACTACATGACAGACTAAAATCTTGACAAAAACTCAAAACCTACATTATTTATAAATATATCATAAGGTTTAGCCACCGTTATCAATGAGAGCTCTCCAAAACTCCTTAAGACTTCATTAGAATACGTCGATTTTACTCTACTTCATATATATGTGTGCGGGGTGGTAGGGTTTTACAGCCCGACTGGGTCGCAACCACTATGTATATGGCGAAAAAGCTCGTAATAGTGACTCGCTTCTGCGCGTCGCGTTTCGTGATCAGCCTGTGCATATCCAGCTTTTTGCAGGCCGGCATGATAGTGGCGGCCGGCGATGGATAGTGTGTCACTCGGTGGTCGCTATTGTTTTTGGATTGTACTGTACTTACCATCAGGCATAGCCATACCATAGGCATAATTTGATCTAAATGGTTGTGAAGACTGGGAAAATGATGTAGCTTATATGTAAAAACTAAAGAAACATACAAACAAAACACAACCTGCTTGTTATTTCAAACATTCAGTGACAACATTCCTGCACTGCACAGACTACTAAGAGGATAATATATGTGCGATGATTTGCGGTTTCTTTCCCGCACCTCCGGATTTATTTCCGATGCGGAATTCTACTCGCAATTAGCGAGCTTCCATACAATTCCATCTGTTACAAAATTTGCGGAAAAATTATGCATTGTAAAACCATAGCGCGGGCTTTAAATCCGCCACTGTAAGGAAGAAATTGCTGTTTTTGTTGTCAATAGAATGACGTACAGTCGGTTCTAAAATGGAGAAATTCTATTTAAGGATAAAACATTAACTTTCTTTAAATTTATTTTCTTTTCTGCAGATTCTTAGCCCACACAATTTTTTTTTTTTTTACTTTCATCTAATGTGTTGTATACGTCAAAAATCGTATCCATGAGCAACATTTTTTTATTTTCTATTGTTTAATTTTATTTAACTACTAGCTGACCCGTGCAACTTCGTTTGCACCAAATTGGTTACCACGCGAAAAAATTGTTTCTTTTTTTTATCGTAGCACGGCAAAATGCCTGCACTATGCCTGATGGTAAGCACAGTACAATCCAAAAACAATAGCGACTACCGAGTGACACGCTATCCATCGCTGGTCGCCACTATCATGCCGGCCTACAAAAAGCTGGATATGCACAGGCTGATCCCGAAACGCGACGCACAGAAGCGAATCATTATTACGGATTTTTTCGTCATGTACATGGTGGTTGTGACCCAGTCAGGCTGTAAAGCCCTACCACCCCGCAAATAAAAATGATACCCGATTGCAGCCACAACTACCGTTTCCAATTGTGAATCCAAACTATCCACGGATTCACTTAAACATATACCCAGATTACATGTATTCATTTTTTAAATAAACCTAGTACCCATTCGTAGCGTCATCTACCAGGATCAATTAAAATAAAAACTAACCTACATAAAACTGAATAAACATCTCTACCACTTACTTTATCATAACTATCTTCGACTTGTATTAAAACCTTTTTATACTCCATTGTATTAAAGAAAAATATATGAACACCGTATCGAAGCGTCAAACATCCCGCCGAAAACGTCAAATGTCACTTGCTTGAAACTATTGTCTAAGAGTTATAAACTGTTTCAAAAACGTATTTGAAATATATTTCCAATATATTTTTATAAATAATCTCTGTACCACTCACAACATAGTACCTATCACCTTCAAAGCAAGCCAGTTTTATACATCAGGTTCAATCCCTCGGTAAGGATCCCTTGAGTGTGTTGCTTGCGCGATACGGTGATACACAAATATGCATCACTGCTACAACACTACACGATCACCCCCACACACGTAAAACACATGAAACACTGAATGATGATGAATGAAACATGTTACACATGAAAGTGGAAGGGTTTATTTTTTTCCTTATCGAACTAAAAAACTCTCAATTTTCCGATAATAAATATATGCAGGAGTTGTTGAGGCGTGTATGCTTGGTATACATATACGTTTCAACAACTCATACATATATGAATAGTTAGCTAGATTAGTTAAGATAGGTCGCGATTTTGCATGCAACAGGCAACAGCCAAGCCGAGGTGTGCCGTATACCCTTGAACTGGTTGCCTAAATAAAATCGGCTGAGTGCCTTAAGCGCTCGTCTTAGTAGTCCGGTAACTTATATACGTATATAAGTTATTGAAACATGCATGTGTACCAAGCATGCGTGCCTCAACAACTTCCATATGTATTTTGTGTAGGAAAAAATCCTCTAAACTATGTAGGATAGGATAACAAAAAATAAGGGTAGAACTCTTGTGTCACTGTATCGCGTGAGCAGCGTACTCAAGGGCTCCACGCCCAGGGAACAGATCTAGGCTTGAGCCGTTGCCGAGAAGGGCCTAATTTGGTGTACGGGAGCGAAATTTAGTCCCAGACCACGGCGGCGTGATCTGCGGTTATGCGGGCGTGGGTGAGAACACGCTCTGTTTGAAGAGACAGGCTGGTACTGATCGTTCGCTGACGTGATTGAATCAGGAGGGTCGGTAAAAATGTGTCGCGGTCGTCTTCTATACTGCGCAGCGTTGGGTACGGGTTCATCGTTCGCGGCGGATACCACTAACGGGCTGGGATGATTCGCGGCTTTTTCGAAATAACTACCTGTAAGTGATTTTATATACGCTCAGACAGAAAGCATCTCCAGGTCCTGTGGAGATCCTTATTCCGGACGTACCATGGGGCACCGGTGATTTTACGTAGGGCTCAGTTCTGGAGAACCTGCAACTTTTGAATATGATTTTGCGCATGTGCAAAGACCGAACAACTGTACGTCATAATCGGACGGATGCAAGTTTTGTATAAAGTGAGTTTGTCTGGGGGTTATTTTACTCTTATGACA
Source organism: Antheraea mylitta (assembly GCA_014332785.1). Classification (NCBI taxonomy): domain Eukaryota; kingdom Metazoa; phylum Arthropoda; class Insecta; order Lepidoptera; family Saturniidae; genus Antheraea; species Antheraea mylitta. The sequence continues at coordinate 4,933,375 of JACEII010000007.1, read as the reverse complement.
AAGCAAATGATAGAAACGACCTAAGGCCATACGGCTTTGTTTCGCACTCTTTCTGTGTGTGAATCGAAATTTAAGTGTTTATCTAAAGTAAAACCAAGATATTTCACCTCGCCGGCCCAAGGTATTTCGGCTTTGTATAGCCTGATGGTCGACGACGCATATATTTGAGATGGCGTCAATCCCAAGTCATACGTTTACGTTTATCGTTGTATATGGTGGTCAATGATGTTTAATAAAATGAAATTGGTTCTTTGCTATGAAAAAAAAAAAAAATTGATTTGAAATTTATTATTGGAACGAAGTTCCTTACGGCAGGCTTGGAGGAAATAGAGATTTTGCTGCGCGACCCAACTGAAAAAAATGTGATAGTAAAACTGTAACGAAAAGTGCATGGAATAAAACAGTTAAATGAGACGTGCGCAGGCGCGACAGTCGTATACATAAGCGAGTAGTGTATAATATCTTTCTCTTTCTCCTTTTTTGTAATTATTTCTATTTCTATGTAATTTTATGTTGTCAAACAAAAATAAAGAGCCATATTTTGTTATTTTAATTGATAATTTGAATTACGATTACATAAAATTGAGCACGATTTTTTTTTTCCAAATAGTGTCGATTCTACATTAGCCGAAAGAACTTCGTTCCTACCTGGTGTCCCACGACACCACATTCTTTTTTTTATTTATAAAATATATCAGCGGGTATATATATGATTGTTTATAAAAAATGGGTCTGAATGTTTAATTGCGTTTAAAAGTTATTGAAAAAAATGTTCCTAAACTTATTATTGATTAATCATAAATCAAAATGCCTATTAAAAATACAACGTTAACCCGCTACCAGGTGTCCTAAATTCTGTCTATTGATATATTGATAATTTCTGTAGGTGGTAGAGCCACGCTGAAGCTATTACTGGTTTCAGCATGAATGGGTCGGCTCGTTCGGGCTAATACTGCCAGAATACTTACAGAAAACCGACGTCAAATAACAGTGCTTGCATTGTAATGTTTTGTTCGGTCAGTGAGAGTGCCGCAGGTTCCCTTACACTCCCCCATATACAGGTTGGAAACGCACTTACAAATCCCCTGGTGTTGCTAGTGTCTATAGACGGTGGTGGTCACTAAACATCACGTGACCCACCTGTTCGTTTGCCTCTTATGATATAAAAAAAAATATATTGATGTATTAAAGAACCAGGTATTCTAAAATTCTTGTTCTTTTAACGTTGCCGGCTCTTGTACTAAGGTGTCGCAAAAAAGTCTAGTTACGTTAGCTGCAAATTTTTGTTTTTCGTTATTCTGGAGAACTCATTGCGTTTTATGGGACAAAGAGTATCCTGGATGTAGTCTTCTAATATTAGTTATCACCGTGTCAAATTTCGTTAAAATTGGTTCAGTACTTTCAGAGTAATTCGGGTTTATATTCTAGACTTTAATCCTTTATCCTGGAGAACCCTTTGCGTTTTATGAGACAAAAAGTATATTTGATGTAATCTCGTAATATTAGTTATCACTATGTCAAGTTTCATCAAGATTGGTTCAGTACTTTCAGAGTGATGAGTGTGCATAGGGACAGACAGACAGACAGACAGACAGACAGACAGACAGACAGACAGACAAAAATTGTAAAAAGATTATTTTTGGCTTCTACATCGATAACATAGTCTACCCTGATTAAAATTTTCAAAAAATATTTAATGTACAGATTTCGACTTGTTACAGTTTTATTATAGTATAGATAGATTAAGTAACTTTTTAAGGTTTAATGACGTTATTTTTTTTATAAGGGTTGGATTTTGATACTTCATGGATTCCATCCATAATACTAAGATACGTTAATACTTAGGACACTGATTTAGGTGAAAGGTTAAACCCTCGCGGTATTCTAGGATATGACGACAATTCAGGGTTACATAAAATAATAATATCAAAACAAATACTAATAAATAACAACGAGAACCTTAGTTGAATCTTGTTCTAAACCTTGTAAAAGTATGGGAACGATACTTTTATATTTTTAAAAATCACGCCTACGTTCAACAAAATTAAAAGGGCGCTTTTAAAGTTAATGGGAACCAAGGCGTAAACCGAAGCAAGGGACGCGGCCCGAAGTGCTCGGCGGAGCGTGATTCATGATTCCGTATTTATTACACCAGTTTGTTTTTATATAAATCACCTGATGTTAAGTGTATATGAGTTTTGCGTTTTTCAAGATAATTAGGTCAAATATTAAACATCTATTTCTTTCACTGATTTAGATCCAGAAACGACTAATGGTTGTCCTGTAAAAATATTGCTGGCGATTGATTAACCTAACACTCAGTATATGTATTTTATATCTCTTTATAACTGTATCTAACTATATAATATGATCCTGTTAACAAATCTTTTTTCCAACACAACTAAGCAGTTATATTTTTCAATATTCAATCCTATATAATGCTAAACAAAGCATCATTTGACTATATTTCTGTCGAAAAAAATAATTTACAAGTACTTAGTTGTTTATCTATGAATTCCTTGGTCGAAAATAATTTGATATTCACGTTACTTTTGTAATGTGTCAAAAGTGCCATTATACGGCGTCGCTATTATAGTCGTAGTAGGGATGATTGATATAAGAAAAACATAGGTATTTGAATCGTTTTACAGGTATCGATGTACGATAACATGGATAGCAAACCATCAATGACTCTAAAAAAATCAATATTTTTGCTAGCAAATAAAACTGTCTATTCTATTCAATAAATGTGTTTATTGTTGTTGAACATAAAGCACAAGAAATAAAAATCGGCTGTTTCCGTGTCATGAACACGGCCGTTTTTTGTAAGTAAATACATCTCGTGTAGTCCGGTGAAGCTGTTAAGACCTTGCTGGGTTAATAACGTAGTCAGATCGAAAAAAAAATACATCTCGTATACGCTAATTACGATCCGCTCGATCGCATTCACTTATCTACGTTGCCAGCACTGCTTAACTCGGTCATATGGTGTTTTATTGGTACCATTCGATTGGTTTTGAGGTGCTATTTCTAAACCTATACGATTTCTGTATTTGGATTTGGCTTTTCGACGCCTATAGGCTGACATATATTTTTTTTATACATATAATTTAAATTTAATACCTTATTACATACACAGTCATTTCACACTAATGTTTTATTTTTTAATCGATAGATTTTGATAAGAGCTGACGACTGAGACTTGAAAAATCGTCGTGGCTTTACTCGTTAGAAAATAATACTAAATGGAAATCATAAAACGCATAATGACTTTTAAAATTGCGGCGTTTCCCCGCCGTGTGTGGTATGTTACAGTCCTGGCGTAATAAACTCTTTGATCCTTTATCTATCCAGTGAAATTTAATTTTGGATGTATATAATAGATTCCAAACTATATTGCCAAACAGTATACCCCGATTTTGTTATCATTAGTTTTTTGGATTGAAGCAAATGTAAAGAAAATTTTCGTCAAATTTAACATTGCCAGTGTTTTTAAGCACGCTCTGTAAGAAAACTAATTTTGTCAGATGTTTCCCATATTGTTTCATGTTTGATCTGTTGCTGGTCGGTCGGTCGCCATCTTTGAAAAAACCTTTCTGAAGCTGCTTCCATTCTTTTCTTAGGAAATGCAAAGAAATAACTATTTGTACGGCTTGCTTCGTTTAGGTTGCTCAATATCATCTAGTCTAAAACGGTTAAAATATCAAGTTATCTATTATTTAGCTAGTACCACCAACGCTAGATGACACTAAAGAATATATTTTCGATATATTAATCTCATAACATCAATGTGTTGATATTATCGAAATCAATACATCGATATTTTGCAGCTAAACATCGATAGATATTCAACATTTGTGAATATTGATTATCCCAAATACGTAGTTAGGGATGATCGATATTAGGCAAACAACGATGTTGACATCGACTTAAGATTGGTGTAAAAGTGTCGATGTACGATAAACATCGTTATTTTTGTTAGTAAATAAAACTGTCTGTAAAAAATTAACTTTATCAGGTGTTTTCCATATTGTCTGTTCCGTTGCTGGTACAGGAGTTGGCCCGCTTTGAAAAAAGCTTTTCCGAAGCTGTCCCCTTTTCCCTTTTCCCTTAGGAAATGCAAAGAAATAACTATTCGTACGGCTTACTTCGTTAACGTTGATTAGTATCATCTAGTGTAAAATAGTTAAACGTGATAGTTATCTAGTTCTTAGCTAGTACATGCAACATTAGATGACCCTAAAGAGTATATTGACATTTCGATATTTTATTCTCATATCATCGATGTGTCGATGATACGAAATTAAAACATCGATTTAAGCGATATCAAGACATCGATGTTTTTCAGCTAAAAATCTATGTTTCTTGAACATCTATCATTCCTAATTTCCTATGCGTAGCATCGCCTTTTGAGTGGTTCCAAAACAAATATGTTCCTATAATACTTATAATAAATACTCTTTAGTTTATTGGTTCTCAGGATGCTGTATTTAGTTCGTCTGAATGGATTACCTGCAACCGTGAGTATAAATTGTGATATAACAATTCCAAATTATTTCATAAAAATTGTAGTCAGACAGTTTGTTGTTCATGTGATTTGTAAATAAAACAACTTAATTTATATCAGTTACAATTTTTATTTAATGAAATAAAAAATGAAACAGCTTTCCATTGCCCTTTATCCAGTTGGAAATATAGATTTTAGTTTGTTCAAATAGCTGTAACGTTTTCGAAATTTCACCTAATTTGTTGACATTGTTTTTTTATTTGGAAAAAAATAAATCTACCTTCATCATTATATATTAGATTTTTTAGAAAAAAAAAATATATATGTGCACTCTATTCAAATATAATATTGTGTCACATTTTCTGAGTAATTTATAAAGTTTAACTGATTCAAGTTATCAAACATACATATCTATCTTTATTTAGAGGGATAAATTATATATTTTCTTTCAGTTCCCTCACTGCAGTATAAAATTACATAGATATTTTATAATAAAGTTTATATCTTTGTTTTATGAGTAATTTTACAAAAGTATGTGACTTTTTAAGCCTTAAAAATATTAACAAAATTTAATATTTATACTATGAGGAAAAACATATTGTCTTTGATGGTAAAGTAATCAGATTACTCTTGACTTGATATAAACATAATTAATTTGGTCGTATCTTCAGTTTCTATGGTTTCTGTGATTACTGAAAAAAGACTAGGGCATATAATGCTTTGTAAAAATCTCTATGAAGTCCCTTCAATCTTATGGGCATTATTGTAAATTGTGATCAATAATCTCAAGACATTTAATGGACTTTGAAAGTAGTACATTTCTTAAACTTGCATTTATCTCATAACTGGTAAATCTTTGTGACCTTATTGTACAATGCTTATCCAATGAGCCTTGAGCAAGAGCAGTAACATGACTCGTATCAATTTTCGACCACCTCACTTTTCCATTATATTGCTAATTCTGAACATATTTTTGTGAAAAGAATAATATTGAAAAATAAATAAAGTAAGGATATTACTGTCAGGTCTTTGAATTAGAAATAACCAACAGTAATTATGTCTGTTTGAATCCTCGTTTATTGAATCCCTAATAATGACATGTAACCAAGACAACAATACATATTTTATTTTACTTTTATATACTACCAGGAGCCTATTTACAATAGCATTCCAATACCCTACATACTTACTTACTACCTGCCCTACCTTTTTCTAAGAAGTGATGACTGATTGATTATCTTAAGTTGTAATATTTTCAACTGTTCATAAACAGTTACTTTGATTTCAGATCAAATATAGAGAAGTTAGGAAATTCATCAAAGATGTGAAAAAACACAATATTAGCTATTGGGTTAGACAAATGAAAAGTTTACCAGAGTTGAAGAAAGTATTAATAGAAACATATTCAGAGGATGATGCGAAAAAACTCGTCACACTATTAAATGGAAAAACATATGTACATGATAATATCACTTACACATGCAGTGCATTAGTAGAGTCCACACGTGAAGCAAGATTAACTGAAAATCCTACAAGAAAACATTTGCAACCAAATAATGGCACATCTAAAGAAAAACAGTCTGAAGTTACAGTAAGTAACATAATACTTATCGAATACTAGCCCTTTTTTTAACATGGGGAGATCCCTAACAGATACCCATCCCGTCTGGCAGCTGAGGATGGGTTGTGTCCGATTTGCACAGACTAAAACCTCATGGTGCCTTCATATACCTTGTTGGCGGGGGAATAGGGACTGCCGACTGGCACTGCGTCTGCTCCCCCGACAGATGTGGGCCCTCTAAGTGGCCCTGATTGCAGTCTGAGGGTTCACAGATGATAGACCTCTCAAAGAGGGAATGTATGTTAGACCCCCCTCCCCGACGAACTGTGGGAGTCGCATCGGCACAATATGCCTCCACCACATAGGCTTGTATAGTTTAAATTGCCAGGGCGACAGACATGCTTATGTCCATCCCCTTCGCCTGCGTAGCAATAGTTTCTTTGGGGTAACACTAAGCTCTCAAGAGGAATAAACTCCCGGTTTTGAAATATTTTCCATTAGTACTGCGCTCTGTTGGCCTTAGCGCGATGATATATAGTCTATAACCTTCCTTGATAGATGAGCTATATAACACAGAAAGATTTTTTCGAATCGGACCAGTAGTTTCTGAGATTACCCGCTTCAACATCACAAACTCATAAACTTTACCTCTTTATAATATTAGTATAGATTGGTAAAAGTTTATTGACAACATAAATTTGCTTTCACTTTTAAAATTATTGATATGTCAATGCACTAAGAAGGTTAAAAAGTGAAAATGCACAAAGTTTTAAATTAAAGACATAAAATTTATTCACCATTATTATGAATTGTCTATTTGTTTTATGTTAGAAACTTGTTGATTTAAATCCCTAGATTGATTTTAATCAACTGGTAAAAAGCTCATAAAAAATCATTCAGTACTTTTTGAGTTTATCGCGATCAGACAGACAGACATGGCAGAGGACTTTTGTTTGATATGTATTGATTTTTTTTTTTTATTTCATAGGAGGCAAACGAACAGGCGGGTCACCTGATGTTAAGTGATCGTCACTGTCTATAAACACTTGCAACACCAAGGGAGTCGCAAGTGCGTTGCCAGCCTGTGTTGATTTTGGGATGGGGTAGAAAGGACGAGGAGAGGGAAAGGTGAGGAGAGGTGGGCCTTCGGCGCTCTCACTGACCGAACGAAACACAACAATGCAAACACTATTACTTCACGTCGGTTTTCTGTGAGAGGGTGGTACTACCCCGGGTGAGTCAACCAATTCATGCTGAAACCAGTAATAGCTTCAGCCTGGCTCTACCACCTACAGATAAATAAGTTAGATATTCTTAATAGTACATACAATCGTAATCAATATAAATTTTACAGGAGAACAAAGGATTAACAGATACTACTCCGATCCCCGCACCGATGATGTTGCCAAAATTTAACCATGCCATAAAAACATTGATGATTGACTTGGATGTTTTTATAAAAAAGCACTGCCACAGTCAAACGGGATTAATTATGCGAGCTCTTCGTATGAGAATACGGGAGAGACTTACACAGATATTTGAAGGGAAACATGTTACTGTTGTGTATTCAATGCCACCGCTCAAACTGTTAAATGCATATCGCATGGCACACGATAAGAAAACAGACGAGGCCTTCGTGGTATCAACATACAAGATGGTGAAAGAAGCTTGTTGGCCTTCTCCAGATACAATGGAAGATGGGGTTTATCTTGAAGAATTAGAGGTGGAAAATCAAACAGTAACTTAGATAAATGGTTGTGAAAATTAAGGTATGTATCACATATATTTTTTTTATGTTATAGGAGGCAAACGATCAGATGGATCAAGTGATCACCACTGTCCAAAGACACTAACAACACCAGGGGAGTCGTAAGTGCGAGGGTTTTTTTCTTTCGTTTGATTTACTGTGTACCTCAAAAATCGTATCTCAACTATTGGGTGTTGTTTTTTATTTATTTATTATTATTTTTTATATTTATTGATGTAAAACATCTATAGGCAGAAGGTAAACATGATTGTTGGCGTGATGACGCAAAGACGAACTTTGCACTATTAACGAAATACTGAAAAGTATTTGCAACCCTATTTGTATATACATAAGATTCAAACTTTTTTGTACGCCACTCTTTCTACTAGAGTTACGCGGCACACACCGACGACGTAGAACCCTTTGATAAATGACGTCAAACACACCGCACCTGCACCTAGTTGAATTTTTGTATTAAACATGAATATTTATGTAATAAAATAAATAAACAGTAATTATTTTATGGAACTAATTTGTATATTTTTAGCTTAATTTTTTCATTATGCCATAACTGATTCTTGTCATAATCTGCTTTTTTATGCTATATGCATTTATACATAACAATTTAGGTGTTTCACATCTGCCAGGCGTTCCGTGACGGCACAATTTTTTGTTTATTTTTATGATTTTAGTTAACTATTAACTGTTTGTCGTGTGTTTATTTGTGTATGTTTGTTTGCTCTTTATGTCTGTACTGTCACAAGCGCGATGCCAGCTTGTTTGTGGACAATGGGGGGAGGCGAGGTGGATCTTCGGCGCTCTACTGACCGAACGAAACGCATCTTAAAGCATTTTCATCTGCTTATACTGATTGTAACTGTTAGTGCCTAGCCGACGGAGCCAACATTGGTTCTTTAAAAAAAAAAATTTAAAAAAAAAATAAACTGTTAAGTTTGCCTCACAAAATTAAGCTCTTTTCCCATAAAAAATATGTCTCTGTTATAATTGAAATATTATTTATATAATTAAAATAAAATACATTACAAAAAAAAATATATACACTCGGATTCGAACTGGGGTTACATGAATTTTCGAAGCAAGCAATTTTCACCCAAGCTATTTTTGTATTGACAACGGCGGCGAAATTTACCTTCATATTCTAGCTATATTTTTTTATTACCTGAAATCTGCGTTAAAAACATTTTCTTTGAATAAAATTTAGCTAGATCGATTTATTGTCCCCGAAACCACCTACATACTAAGTTTCACGGAAATAGATGACGCCGTTTCCGAGATCCTGAATATATACAAATATAAAAATATACAAGAATTGCTCGTTTAAAGGTATTAGATAGATGTTTATCAATAGATTTGACGCATTCACATTATATTGTAACATTTTTCTTTTTTCACCCTTATTAATTTACTTTATTTTTGATTAATTAGTTATATGCATAGCAATATATATGTATTTTATGTTTATATCCACAACTTGGGCGCGAAAAAAAGTAAAGCTTGCTTGTATTTGAACCATAAATTTGCGGCCTGACTGAAAATCAGCGCCGTTCTTAAAAACGGGAATACGCTGACGCCAGGCTTCTTTGTAATAGTTTTTATTTTATGTTTAAAGGCTTTTTATATACCTGTATTTATCTATAACAATAAATATTTTTCTTTCTCAAAATTATAACATCTACATAATACATCGGACACCCGGTTACAGACATAATAAAAATCCCACAGTTTTGTTAAAGAAAAGTTGCCTACATCAACAATAACTTAGGTTTGTGTAATGAAAAGGTTAATCAGATCAAGTTTCTTATCAGGTATTCTCAGTAAGTGGGTTGTTTGCCCGAAACGGTGATAATTTTGACATTCCTAATTCATAAACTGGTGATCACTTAACATCAGATAACCCACCTGTTCGTTTGCCTCCTGTGATATAAAAAAAAAACATTACAAGATAACAAATTAAGTTGTACAATTAATCGTTTATGTTATAGATCGTCCCGACAGAAGATTAAATAGAAACAGGTTGTGACATAAACACACGATAGAAGTGAAACTTTTGTATTTCAAGGAAGCATTATTTATTCATCAATCACTTATGAACAGCATACCGTATGAAAAAGTGACATTAATGCTAACTAATGGGATTATTTGACATACGAAAGCTCTGGTAAAATTCAGAGTAGGGAACTTCGAAGCCCGTCGACTAATCACGATTGATGCTAAGTGTCAATTAATGGAGTCTCTGTATCAGTGCAATCAATTATTGAAGTTAAAACTCGTTTTAAGCGCGTTTAACATGTTTTTGGGTTAACAAATATTATTGGAACTCGCGCCATCGTCACTATTAAGCGTTGAAAGTAAAAGTGGTAAAAATTCTACCTTGAGTTTGGATCTCAATTTGGGACTTCCAACGAATAACGGTTTTAGCAGAAATTTTTGATACTTTAGTTTAAAAAACATGATTTTCTCTAAATATAATTGGATTTTTATATAATACATTTCTTTGTGTAACCTGTTTCACTACGCTTGACTTTGAATTGCATTGTAACTGTTCTATAAGAAATAAATGGGTTATCTAAAAGCTATCTTTTATTTACGACTAACTGTGCCCGCGACTTCGTCCCTGTTGAACGTTATGTAAAAAACAATGATTAATAAAGTTATTTGAATGTATTAAGTCCATTTACTTATCTAATTTTCTTTCGTACTTACATCGTATAGGTAGGTGAATTTCCCCAGCAGTTCAAGTTTGAACATCGCGACTGTTTAGTCGTCAGCAATATTTTTTCAGGATAATCATTAGTTGATTCTCGTTCTAAATCAAAAATAATAGTTACTTAATATTTAACCTAATTATCTCGAGAAACGCAGAACTGATACATATTACACGAAATCGACCTACCTCAAGACATACAATCGTGTATTAAGTGGCTTCATAAAAAAACATTTTTAGTGTTAAAATTGTTTACTGGTGTCAGTGCTTAATCAAATAGTTGTCCTGAAGTGTATTAGTACTGGTTCCGATAGTTGTATAGTGCCCGATTTTTTCCACTAATTTCTTATTGATTATCTCCTACGAAGATTATTATTTACTTATTCGTTATTCACCCACTATACTCACATTGGAAGAATTGCTATTAAATATTTAACAGGCGCATGCTCGTATTATAAAACGTACATCGAGTTTAATGAAAAGTGATTGATAATTGTGTTATAAAATAAATCTACTAGTACCTAATGGAGATCAAGCGCCACGGTGAGTGATTGATTATCAAAAAAAAAATCGAGCTTTCGATTGCACAACTCAATAATTGATATACATATAAAGCACATTCTATACTCCTTACAAATTACTTATATTGTTTTTTGCATAATTTTGTACGATTTTCTTACTGCTTTAATATGGAGAAATGTTTCAATTGTCACAACAATCTAACAACAGGGGAAGTATTGCGTTGTAAAAGTTGTAATATGGTTTGCCATCCTAAATGCTTGAATATGGATACCAATACCTACAAGCAATTAATCAAAGGTAATAAACCATGGCATTGTCCATCATGCATGAACGTTACCAAACGTAAGAGTGATAGGTCAAACAACCCGGTCCGAAACGTTCCTTCCTTGGATGATTCACCATCGTTGGGTGACCTCTATGTAGAAGACGGTGCTTTGTCATATGATTCCGACAATTAATCAATTTAGCACTTTGTTAGACTCCAAGTTAAATCAATTCCGTTCTAGTTTTTTCAGCGATATAAAGATTATTATAAATAAACAGATAAATACTGCCATCACATTTCTAAAACAAGAATTTACAGACACAATTGATTTTCTTGACAACGGACAAAAAGATATCAATAATAATTTATTGGCGACAAATAATAGAATAAAGGAATTAGAAGCTAATTATTCTAAGATGCAATCTGAGTTAGCGATACTTCAGCAACGTTTAAATTCTACAGTGAAAATCTCACGTAAGTAGTATGAATTTAGAAATACAAGTTCTTCCCGAAAAACGTAATGAAAATGTCACTGACATATTTAAAAAACTATGTGAAACAGAAAAATATCAAATCTCTGATATGGATATTCAAGCGTGTCGAAGAGTTGCCAAAATAAACCCGTCCTCTAATTGACGGCGGAATATTCTGGTTACACTATCGTCCTCTCGACAAGGGGTTTAACATTGTCAGTAAGGAGATTTAATAAAGGTAACCCGCAGGACACACTCAACATTTACCATCTAGGACGCTCGGGCGACAAGTAAAGAGTTTTCATAGTGGAACACCTATCACCTGAATGTAAAAAACTTCACGCAGAAACGAGAAAAGTTGCCAAAGAAAAATCTTTTAAGTTTATTTGGGTAAAATTTGGTCAAGTGTATGTTAGGAAGAATGAGACTTCGGCTTCGATTGCTATAAAAATATAGATAGGCTAAATAAGTTAATTTAGGACTTAAATTTATAATAGAATTTTACATATTGCGTTAAATATATTTTAAGCACTAATATAGTTAAATTTAAGTACCATTATGTTAATTTATTACCAGAATGTTTATAGATTTCGTTCTAAAACGATAGACTTTAATCTCAACCTACTAAATGCAGAATATGACTTAGTATGTCTTACTAAAACGAATCTTAACGTTGGTGTTAATAGTAATGAGTTTTTTGATGAACGATACGAGAACCGTTTTGGACGCGCTAGCGAACGCACGTGTCCGATATCTCCTCTTTTGTTCTCGATTTCATTGTGTTTTGTTTAGTGCAGCTGTGGCACACGTGTACAAAATCTACCTGAGTGAGTGAGACATTCCCTTATTTATATATTTACCCGTTTATTTATATACTCATTTTTCTATTCCTTATTCTTAAATATCTAACCAACTATTATTTATTTGTTTAATTATCTATATATTTCGTTAATTTTTATCTATTCAGTGATAAAGTAATCTATTGCTGTGCCCCCGTATATATGTAAGTACCTATTTATTATTATTTATCTATTTATTTAACCATTATTTATTTATGTTATAGTATTTTATTCATATACATGGTCCCCTGTCTCGCCCACTCATTTATTTATTTTGTGCTTTCGCTTTGTTTAAACAATTCTCTTGGTCCGGACTCGATATAGTTCCGTAGCTTACCGTTTGGCGTGCCCCCCTGCCCTTAAGGCAGGGAGGTTGGTTCGCGGCCACTCCCTCTCAGTCCATCGCGATGGACACACAAAGATTTGAAAGGTTCTGTCGCAGCCTTCTCGCGCAAGGCGTAGATGAGAAACTATTTAATGCCGCTTTAATAGATGCATCGCAGCCCTCCGAGGGCACGCAATATGTCGCGAACTTGCCGACCGCGAATTCCTTCGCATCACTCTCGCCGCAATCGCCTCTCGATGCGCGAGACAAGGACCTATTAGAGGCCCCAATATCGAGCTCTAGTTCGGAGTCCGACTCCGAAATGGAGCTAGAAGTAACGGCGTCCGCCGAACCAACCGCGACCGCGACTACGACCGCGATTCCCGCGCCTTCAGCGCAGCTAGACAAGGACGGCTATACGACCGTTTCGTATAACAAACGACGCCCGGCTAGTCCGTTAGAGCAGGGTTCCGCAGGCAAAATTGTCAACATAGAGGGCGCCCGTGTGCCAGCACCAGCTATACCGACGCGAAAACCGAGCGCGAGTAAATCTAGCTCCGTCTCGCTCTCGCAGGGCTCCGCAGTTAGGAAGCCGCGCCCCCCGCCTCCTGTTACGATTCAGGATAAATCAAAATGGACCGCGATTTCCAACCGACTTAAGACCCTTAAGGTCAATTACACGTCTGCACTTAGCACTCGGGCGGGCATCCGTGTTAAGTGTCCCACCTCCGACGACCATCGCGCTCTTATACGATTCCTTACTGAATCGAAACTCGCGTACTTTACTTACGCGTTAGAAGACGAGCGCCTCCTGCGTGTCGTGTTACGCCGTGTCCCGGCCGAAATCTCGGTCGAGGACGTTACCCTCTCCCTTAAGGAGAAAAACTACCCGGTGCGTGAGGTACACCGTATGTACCACCCACGCACCCGCGCTCCTTATAATATGGTTCTCGTTCTCCTCGACCGGTCGCAGGAGGACAAGGCCATCTTCTCACTCACTTCGGTGTGTGATCTCAATGGGGTCACCGTTGAGCCCCCACGCAAGACCCACATTCCTTCGTAGTTCCATAACTGCCAGAGTTATGGGCACTCCGCGAAGAATTGTCATCTCCGTCCCAGGTGCGTCAAGTGCCTGGGAGACCACGCCACGAAGGAGTGCGAGCTGTTATACCCTAACCATGTACCCTTATATGCTGACCTTTCTCCGA